>CM067375.1:13428666-13666166 GCA_034401795.1 Chaetoderma sp. LZ-2023a
CACGACACGACGATGTTGGAAATATTTGGATGTTATCTACACAGAAGAGCGGGAGAAGGCGAGAAAAAATTTGGAAGGTGAACTTGTCTGTCTAGCATTAGACGGTTGGAGCAATATTCATAACGAGCCTATCGTATGTGCTACAGTGACGACCTGCTTAGGTGATATTTACTTAGTGGATACTACGGACACCTCTGGACATCCTCACACAGCGGAATATCTTTATGACATTGCGAAGCAGACAATTGAAAACACGCACAATGATTTTGGGTGCATTATATGTAGTATCGTCACAGACAATGCTGCTAATGTAGCAAAGATGCGAGAGTTCTTGAAAGAACGACTGGGTTTCAACATGATTGCGTATGGATGCACGCCTCATCTTCTAAATCTGACTTCAAAGGACTTAGAAATGGGTAATGTTAAGGAGCATGTCACACAAGTTGTGAAGTATTTCCGAAATAACCACTTTGCTAGTGCCCAAATACGCCAATCATCGTGCAGAAAGTTAGTGATGCCAGCAGATACAAGGTGGAACACAATGTACGATTGTTTAAACTCGTATTGTGAGGCATGGCCGACACTTGTGACAATCTGTGATGGACATACTGACCGCATAGATGTTGCCATTGCCAATAAAGTTCGTAATGTAGTAATCAAACGTTCTGCAGATGAATACCGACTTTGTTTGAAACCAGTAGCTTGCGCTCTCGATAAAGCTCAATCGGACAATTGCACAATAGCAGAAGCAGTTGAATTATGGAAAGATGTAAAAACGGCCCTGCATAATGACACTAATAATTCAACAAAGCGTGCGGCCGATAAGCGTTATCAACAAGCTGTGACACCTCACCACATGCTGGCCAATCTACTCCACCCTAAATACCGTGGTCGAAACTTGACTCAGCAAGAACGTGAAACTGCACTCACCGTAGCATCCGAAATCCCTGGTTTGATGACTTTGGTAATCAAATTCGAGGCCATGGCACCACCATTTCACATTCTTAAATTTAACGACGAAGTTGTTAATGGAGTAACCTCTCTTCATTGGTGGAAGTCGCACAGACGTGACTTCGAGGATGATCTGCTGGAAGCATTTGAATTCACTCAGCGTCTGATGTCAGCTGTGGCGGCGTCAGCTGGTGTCGAGCGCGTGTTCTCCAGCTATGGGCTCGTGCAGAGTAAGTTGAGAAACAAACTTGGAACTTTAAAAGCGGCTAAACTAGTATTTCTTTTTCGGTCCCTAAACTGTGACAAAGAAAATGACTTCCGGTTTCAGTTGAATGATGATTGTTGACTAGACTAGTGAAGTACAATTGCAGCATTATTGAAAACTGAAAGTGAAAAGTGATGACAGACACATCTATCTGTGACTCAGTTAGGTTTGCGCGATATTGCTTGAGAGAATATCGATATCGTTATTATAAAAAAATTGCGGTATCTCAATAGTCAATATATCGAGTGTTCTGGTTAATCACTTAATTGTGAATAATTAAAGAATATGCATCCCATCATTCATAACATATTGAATATTTTGAAAGCAATTTCACTGGAAGCCGTTGCTGCCTAAGTCAGCAACGGTTTTCAGTGAAATTGCTTTCAAATATTCAATATGTTTATTATGTTACGAATGATGGGATGTCTATTCTTTAATTATCACTGTTTGAACTAATAATATATAGAGTTCAAAATTTATATATTACGTCATATTAGCAACGATTTTTCAATTTTGTTCACAATTGCATCACAGATACAGTGAGTAGCAATAGGACAGAAATGATGCAATGCATAAATCTAACGAATTAGCCCTAATTAGATGCACAAAATCTATGAAGGTATGCAAAAGTCATCATTGTCTAAGTCTATCAACCTTGTTAACTTCTGTCTTTAAAAATATGCTCAAATTAAAATTGATAAACTGGTGTACATTTTTCAACAATTTTGGTGGACGATGTTGCTGTCTGCGACAGCTCTATCATCCACCAAATTTGTTGAAAAATGTACACCAGTTTATCTTTAACCCTTAGCACACTGATGTCGAAATTTTTAAATTTCAAATTAAATTTAAAGATAAACTGGTGTACGTTTTTCAACAAATTTTGTGGAAGATGGTGCTGTCACAGACAGCAGCATCGTCCACAAAAATTGTTGCAAATTGTACACCAGTTTATCTTTAAATTTAATTTGAAAATTTAAATTATCATGCTCCAGAGTGCTAGGGGTTATGTTTATTTTGAAAAATTAAAACTCCTACATCAGTGTGCTACGGGTTAATGTAATGTAATGATGTGTTTACGTGTTACAATGTATATAGTTTCTTGCCAGTTTCAGCAATTACTGATTTTGATTTTTGAAGTTGTAGTAAACTACTTAATTTAATAACATTTCAATCTTTATTGTTTTAGTGTTAAATAAAATGGAGCCCAAAAGTCCAACTTGATAAGCACTAGCCAATAGTAATCGAGACACTCAATGACACTCCAGAGTGACTCCAGACGCATGTCATAGCTGAAAAAAGAGACAGTGTCTTGCTTTAAAAGAGTGTGCTTTTGGAATTAGACTAATAGTAATAGCCATACTGGCCCATACACGACTTTTCATGTACACTATTGCTTTAATGGTCATGTAGTGACATGTACGCACATGGAATTCTCCTCTTCTTTACAGCTTACACATACTTAATGATCATACTTTGTACACATGTGTGATGTACTGTGTACATGAACCTCAAGTATGTAGATTGTAGATGTGGACTCGTGCACTGGGTCTAGTCTTGCTGATGACAAATATGAGCAATTAAGTGTATAATTCTATTTTGTGTTGATGTTCAAGTGCCATGGAAGCAGTAAAATAATTATGTTACTTTAATTTAACAAAATTACTGTTAATTGTATTAATTACTTGAAAATTCCTCTATTTTTGCAAAACTGATTTAAATCACGATTTTTTCGATAAAAATCGAGTGATTTAAATCATGATATAAATCAATTGATTTAAATCAAGCCAACCCTGCTACATACCCCCTTACTATGTATATAATATATGCAAGCTATAAAACTATTACCCTTGGACACCATTGTCAGAAGCTGATTGGGTTTTTTTGTGTCAGAATCCAGGGCTGAAAAAAGTATGGAAAATTAATCATCATCATCATCATCATTTTACGAGGCATAAGCCATTGGCTTGTTATTGCCTCAGATTTTTTTGTTGTAGTTTGGCTTGTTCAGGCTAATTCAAATGTTCTTGCCTTTATGTCGATTTCTAGATTGTTCTTAAATGATTTGACTGTTGTTGCTTAATTAAGTCTCCTCGAAACCATTAGATTTTAGACATTGTCCCTTACCACTCTTATGTCAATATTCTATCTTTTTCTGTGTCAAACACATTCAGACCCATGTGAACAAAGCCAACAAGATCCTTGGGCTGATAATACGTTCCTACAAATACCTGGATCAAGACTCACTGAAACATCTGTACATTGCCCTGGTGAGGCCAGTTTGGAAAGGTTGGAATACTGTAACCAGGTTTGGTAACCCAGATATATGTCAAGGCGGTTCAGCTTCTGGAGGGGGTTCAAAGGAGGGCAACTAGGCTAATTCCAGCATTATCCTCACTCCAGTATGAAAATAAGTTGTCTGCCCTTGGTCTCTCGGGTCTATGCTCACGTAGAAAAAGAGGGGGCATGATCGAGGTCTACAAGTTTATGCATGGTATATACGATACCAAGAGCGACTTACTAACTACAGATCCTCTCTCAAGAACTCGTGGGCACTCCATGAAATTAAAGAAGACCTACAACAGATTGTCATGCAGACAGAACTTCTTTGCATCACAGGTTGTAAACAACTGGAATGCATTGACAGAGCATGTCAGATCAGCACCATCCCTGAACAGTTTTAAGTCAAGATTGGGCAAGGAATGGGCCCAATATATATATATATATATATATATATATATATATATATAGGCTTGCACGATATTGTCCTAGGAGGTATCGCAATATATCGTGATGAGAAAATCGCAATATTTCGATATATCTTATAACCTATTTTATGGTATATGAATTCACAGGGTGAATTGGTCTTGGGTTGAGTTTGGACTGCACGGTTTGGCTTATGTAGACATATCGGCTTCGCTATGAGTTTTCATATCAGTTTTAGCCGAATGTGACTTATAACTGTTAAATTTCAACAAAAAACATTAAATGCAGTCGCCAAGATGCTTAAAGAACGATCGTTAATTACACGAAATTAGGACAATTTCCCGTTATATGAATTTGATGCCTTACACCTTGGCTTAATGTACACCTTGTCCATCACTGCGAGAGTGAAATCATTACATTGGACAACCTAAATATTGCGTACTCTGTTATAATCAGCGTTTATTACATCAAAATTAATCCAAAAAATTTGACATTTCGTGTTGCCTTTGTGAAAATGTACAAATCACGTAATATTAGGAATGCACTTTAGATCCATAGATATCTAATGTTTATATCTGATCCGCATTTACCTAGTACCCGTTTACAAATAAGCCTTAGCCTTCAGAAACATCTCGGATAGTTCACCTTGCAGGCTAAAGCGTGTATACCGTCTCATTTAGCTATCACATTTGTGAACGCACCACCTCTCACCTCCAAAATCAGGAGAGCGAGCAATATCACGTGATTTATATGTTTTACTAATAATAGTTCGCCTTCAGAAACATCTCGAATAGTTCACCTTGCTGGCTAAAGTGTGTATACCATCTCATTTAGCTATTACATTTGTGAATGCACCACCTCTCGCCTCCAAAAACAGGAGAGCATGCAGTATTACTTGATTTATATATTTTCGCGACGCCATTTATTGTCAAATTTAGGTTTAATTTTAATTTTATAAACCAAGCTTATTAAGAAATAGGCAATATTTATACCGTCTCACGTAATAATTTCACTCACGCGATCATGGTTTTGAGGTATACAGTACGGCGGCAAGAAATTGTACTGGTAAATTGCGTTCAATTTTGTATTATTGTCCATCTTTTAAAACAATATCAAAGAATGAACTTCAACTTTTTATTGGCCTATTCCTAATCTAGGCCCACCCGTCTCGCAAAGATGTTGGTTTGGAAATAAATTGACCAGCTTGCCGTAATAGAAGGCTACCCTACAAATGCATGACAAATAAGCAGAATACGGCACGACAGTAAAATTTTCGCGATATTTCGATTTTTTTTCAAAATCATATCGTAAAAAATTGTGGCTGGAAAAAAAGCTTATAGGGATTTGGGAAAGATGTTAAATTACACTTCAAAAACCACGGCATAATGTATAAGACTTAGGAAAAGTGTGAAAGTACACCTTCCATATATATGTATGTATATGCATATGTATATATCAGGGCTCCCTAAACGGCCATATTGTCCAGACCAGAGGTGGGGTCAATTCCATTTTATCAATTCCAATTCCGGTGTCTTAAAATTTATCATTTCCAATTCCAATTCCGGAGTCCTCAGATTTATCAATTCCAATTCCACCCAGACAAGTTCAATTCCAATTCCATTTTATCAATTCCAATTCCATACCAATATTTACTTGAGATCAACATTGTTATATTTTAACCCTTTAATGCCCAAGATTGGCCAAGAAAACCTAGATTCATCATTAGCAAATGTCCATTTGCAGGATAAGAGAAGACTGGGTTTTTTAATTTAACATTGCAATGACTGGATCAGTTATGGAATCAGTCATTCCACTGGTAAATTTTCAAAAATTGTCTCTGAGCATACATCTATATGATCCTTCCTCAAGACCAGTGCAGAAGGCATCTTTGGTTGGCTTCTCCATTAATATTTAAAACAATTAGAATAAAAATTGTTGTTGCCAATAGGTAGTTATATCTTTCGGTCAAATCTTTGTCCAAAAAGTCCACATTCAGCAGATCTTATTTTTAGTTCATTTGACTTAATTATAGCTTAATGCTGATTTTTTATCAGATGAATAGGGCTAAAGGTTAATGCCATGTCTAATTATTATAGATACATGTAAACTTTGCTTTATAAATGTTTTAAAAAGCATTAGAATACAATATATATAGTACAGTACTGAGTGAGAGTACTGAGCGCATGTATGTAGAGTTTGAATAACACCTCTAGTCCATGTGTCTGTGTTCTAAAAGCTGAGACTTTTCACAGAGGGGGTTGTTCAATGATTCCTTTGTTATGTAGGAAGGTATAATTACAGGGCTATTATCTTGTAATGTACTCCTTTCTTCACCCATTTCATTCCATGCAGATATTACTTTATTGAACACTTGCTAACATTTTGTTGAATAATTTTAACACAATTTGGTTATTTGGGTTCTAGCATATATATATATATTTGAAATCATTTTAACTAATGTGTATGATTGTAAAGATGGCATGATTTCATACGTGGATGAAACCCTGTTTCCAGAGAATGCAGAATGAAACAAGTTCAAGTGGCAAAGCTCACATAGGATAAAAAGGTTTAATTGGTCACTGGTCAGGGAGAATTGAGTTAATTCAATAATGTATTACAGTTCATAGCATTTATCAGATCTTTATTTTGTCAATTCAGAGTGAGAGATTATTTTTGAAAATTTACCAATGGAATTGCTGGCTCAGTTATCCAACTAGCCACTCCAGTGGTAAATTTTCAAAAATAGTCTTCCGTTGGCGTGCCAATAAATATTTCTCAAACTCATTGCAGAAGGTGTTCTGTTCGGCTTAGGTGTTAAAGGGTTAAGGGCTAACTTGCTCATCACTGAATTATCAGTATCTCAAATTCTAAGTCTTCAAACCAAACATATAACTAAGTTGTTAAAATTTATTTTAATAGAAACTGTTGCAGCCATAGGAGACAAAAGTATTCAGTCAAATAAATTGTAAAATATTCAATAAAACATCTAATAACAGCTGCCATAATAAATATCATCAACCTGCATATGGAATGAAATGTGGTAAATGGTATCATAAAGATCATTTAGGATGAAATACAATGTTCAGTAAATCTATGACAAATATAACTGGAATTGATTGTAATTGAGTTGGAATTTATCAGTTCCAGTCAATTCAAATTATCAATTCCAATTCTGGTGTCTTAAGATTTATCAATTCCAGTTCCAATTCCGGAGTCTTCAGATTTATCAATTCCAATTCCAATTCCGGAATTGAATTGAAATTGACTGATCAATTCCAATTCCAATCGGAATTGACCCCAACCCTGGTCCAGACATGTCCGGGAAACAATCTCAATGTCCGGCTGCGCGTATAGCAAACCGGACATCTAGACAACTTTCTGTGATAATGCAAGGAAGAAAAAAAATCAATATTTAGCTGACTGGCATGTGTCTAACGCCGGCGTGGTAGCACTATTTCCTTGCCATTATACAAACACTACAAGCCTCGCTAAAATCTTTTGCGCATATAGAGCTATCCTCCAATAAGATGTAATACGACAGAGTTGATCCTATTTTAAAATAGTGTATTCTATAAAATTAAATCTCACTAAAATGTGTGTAATACTAGTAAATGAGTTAATGGTCCTATACCCCTGATGCTCGTCAGAGAAAAATAATTGCGAAGCCGCTGGCAGTCGGCCACCTGCGATAATTACTAAGCAAATGCACTGACCGCTTTCTGTTAACTGACTGTGCGCGTGTAGGTATAATCAAGATGAATTGGGCGTGGGATAAGCTATTTTTAAAATAATTTAGTTAACTGACCAATTGTATTTGAACTGGGAAAGGATTAAGTCGAATTAAGAATTATGTACTGGCTATCTAGTCATTAAGTGTTTGAATTAAGTACGAGAATGTTGCGTTTTTTAAATACACCTGATAAGAAATGTAAACGCGATGCTAGCTTGGGCAGCAGTAATGATACAAATGAAACAAATCCGCTAACTATCATGACTGTTCCAGAATGTGTTGAAAATAGTCCTAAACGAGTAAAACAAGCCGGTCGATCGTTTAATAAAAACTGGCTAAAGGAGTTCCCGTGGCTAAGATTTGATGAGACTAGCGATGCTGTTTTGTGTTGATTGCCAATTATTTACACAGGCCAGTAAACAACTTTGTAAACCCAGGATCGAGGAATTATAGAAAATCAGCAGTTAGAGACCACGCATGTTCTACTGACCACACAGATTCCGTTAAACATGAGATTTTACGTAAACAAGACAATGTGCCTAAGGTTATAGACAATGCCTGTAAGTTTCCCGATGACACTGTAGAAACGTTTGTCTGTAATGTGTATTGTATTGCAAAGGAAGATATTCCTAAATTTTTTCAACTACCGGTACTATGTGAGAATTCAATTCTGAATGGTGCCCAAATAACAACAAAACTGTATCGTGACGACAATGCTGCTAGAGAATTCTGACAATTATTTCGAATGGAGGAACGTTTGCTTCAAGAAATACGTGATAGTAAAGTAATAGCTATATTGGTAAACGAAAGCACGGATTTAGGAATGGAAAAACATCTGATTATTTACTTGCACTATATTCGAGATGGATGTGTTAAGATAGTGTTTGCAAAACTCATGAAGATAACTGGCAGTGATTAGGCATCGATTACGGCAGCCATCCATGCATTTGTCAAATTAATAAAATTGATTTTCATGAAGTGTTTGGCTTCTGATCCGATGGAGCACCAGTAATGCTCGGCATTCGGAGTAGCTGCAATGCTTCGGACATACAGCCCATATATGTTAGATTATTACTGTGTGGGCCACTGTAGTAACCTAGCCAGTATTGATGTAGAAAAAGACTGTAAACACATGAAACACTACGAAAGTGTGTTGACATCTTTGTATTTATGTCTTCATGGATCGCCACAACAATTATCGAATTTGCGTGTTTGGCAGGAATTATTGGACGATCCAAAACTAAAACCCTTGCCAGTTCATCAAGTGAGATGGCTGTCAATGTCGAACTCTGTTAGCAACATTCGTAGAATGTATGCATCATTGACAAAGATGCTAAGTGAGACAGAAGATGATGTGTTAACTAACGGACTGTATGTTAGTATTTCAACATATGAATTCATGTTTCTGACACATTTCTATAGTGATTTGCTGGGACAATTGGCCTTGTTAAACCGTGCTTTGCAGCTGAGGGGTATTGCTTTTAGAAACGTATCTGACACACTTAACTCGCACATCTCGGCATTGAAAACTATGTATTTAACAGAGGATCCTTCATATGGACAGGATGTTGCTGAGTTTTTGCAGCAAACAGAAACAGACAGCGTTAAAACATTTAATGAACATGAACTCAAGCCTCCTAGGAAAACAGATAACCTCGAGCTAATCGGGAAAGAAACCGTTGAAGCAATCGTGAATAATCTGGAATGTCGATTCCAGAAACCAGAACTGTGGGAGGCAATGTCTGTTCTTCATCCAGATAAGCTCCCAGAGAGTACGACTGAACTAGCGTCTTATGGAAATAAGGAATTAGAAACACTGCTTAATTACTACGGCATTGATAAGGCTGGTATGGCGTATGTTATTTATAGACCCTGTAGAAATGAAAAATGAATGGCCTGTTCTGCGTGAGCTTTCATGTACAACAACCACATGGCAACTTCATATACGGTCGTGTGTCGTGAGGTGGGGAAATTTGAGTATTGTCACATTCAACCCCTAACTTAGGGGAGTCGGTTTTGCTCTACCCTGACATATCATACATCAATGGAAAGGTGAGATTCTGTTTTTTCAAACCATACATAAAGCCTCTCACTATTTTTAAAACAGGAGAGGCTAGAATAATAAAACATCTAAGAAATCAGTGATTTTTATGTGTCACCCCCCCCCCCCCCCCCCCCCCGTTACAGCCATATTGGAAAAAATTGCCACTTTGTTGCGCTACAATCTTAATATGCCACTAAAATCAGACATTTTACCTGCTTTGATATAGACATAGACAATTTGAACAGATATGTTTCAAATGTGCATAGACTGTAGTTTATGGAATGCACTGTTGATTTCAGTACACGTGTCAATCATCTTAGTAGCAGCTTTTTGAATTACCCTGAATTTTTTGTAACACATCCAAATTTCAACAAATATTATGAGACCTTACCAACTTTAAGTCAAACCAGAATGAGCTGTTTTGAGATTAGACCATTAATAATACTTGATTCCGAATGCTCATGAGCTAAGCTTTAAAATGGTCTATAATATGTTTAGCTTTCTGTTCATTTTCCATATTTTACAGGCTAATGAAAAACCCTGAAAAAATGTAACGCAATCCCAGTCTTCAAGCAAGACAATTTATAAGTGCTAACTTGTACAACTGCTGGTTCTACAATCATAATTTAGCATTGTTGTCTGTGTGTTTCAGACTGAATCATGAGTGAAAGAAAGAGTAGAGTCCAGTAAATCACTGGTTAGTCGATATGAAATAAGTTTTTCAAGTCTTGGAGTTGCAAAATCAGTCATTGTAGTTTAAGTTATTATGATGACTGGGTTTGCGACGCCAAAACTGGAAGCCTACCATTTTCTACCACCAAGAGCAAGCCTATCTTATTTAGAGAAGTTGTAATATATCTGATTTAACAAGACTTGTAATTTATGTGGCTTTAAAGTCATCTGTTCCAATTTATTTAGCTAATGCTTAAAATGTTTTTGAAAATAAAAATTTGACTAATTTTCATTGAATATTTTGACATAGCAAATAAAAAGCTAGTTGTGCAGTTTTCTGATCCCAGAAGAACTATCTTCTTATCTACAATTACTGAAAGTTTCAAAGTAAAAGCTCAAGGACTTTTCATTTTAGATCATATTTCTCACTGAAGGGATGATTTTGAGAAAAACGCATTAAAGTTTACTATTTACATTGATTTACATGTAAAATCCAAAACACCCATGTGACACAAATTTCCCCACCTTTTGACACACGACTATAAGACTTTCGTTAATTTCATGGGCACCAGTAATAATATGAAGATCCAGTTTCCCAATCTGTACATGTGTAGTGCTACCAGTTAGCAAAAACTCCCATACTAAAGCAATGGGAAATTTAAAATGTCTTCTCGAGAACCACTGGACCGATTTCAAGTACATTTGGCAGGAAGTATTCTTAGGGCATAGAGATCCATGTTTGTTCAAACAAAGCCGATCGGCCAATTTGGTTGGCGGCCAACTTGGATTTTGGCTGATTTTTAGAAATGGATTTAAAAATCTCTGAAACTGTTTGAGGGGAATCAATTCAAAATGCATGAGATATCATCTAGGGCAAGAGCTACACTAAGTTTGTTCAAGGGAACTTTATTGGCCAAATGGTTTGGCGGACATCTTGGATAACCTATTTTTCGCCAAAACAACTCCAGAACTGCTGAATGGATTGGACAGCAATTTGGGAGATATGATTAGGCACTGAGTGCCATTAAAGTTTGTTCAAGGTAAGGAGTTACGTCAGAAACATGGCTGCAGTGGACCAATCAAAATGTAGCATGCTTGGTGGCCATATTGGACTTGCAAAGATGTCCACTTCATTTAAAAGACTACTAAACCACCCACCAACAATTTTGAAAAAAATGCATAGTGCTCCAGGTGAGAGACACAGGCCCCTTGGGCCTCTTGTTTAAAATCATGTGTTTTGTTGCTTTTTTTTATCACTACTGAACTATTGAAAGGTTCCTAAAACTACTGAAAATCCACTACTGAAAGAGGGTGTAAAACTAGTGAAAATCATTTTTTCACCTGAAACTACTGTTTGCTTGAATTGGGAGTTGGCAGCTCTGGACAGGGTCAAAGGTCAAATTTTAAGGTGCAGAAATTGATTGTAGCGCATTTCCTCCGAAACCGTTGAATGGAATTCAACCAAAACATCACAGTGTTAAAGGGTCAAGAAATTTAGTGTAATGCACCTCCAAAACCATTGGACAGAATTCGACCAAAATTTCAAATTTGGTATGTGAGTTATCCATATCAATGTTGAGTTCGCAAGCACAATTACATTTGGCCAGACCACCAGAGAGGGGAGCGGGTTGTTGTGGGTGTGGGATGGTAGGGGTCAATTTGTCAAGAAATTAATTTTAATGCACCTCCTCCGAAAGTTTTAAACGGATTTCAACGTAATTTAATGTGTGTGATACCTATATCAATGTTGAGTGCATAAGCATTACATGTGGCCCGGCCCAGGGAGGAATAGGGTCAAAAGGTCAAGAAATTGAGTGTAACGCAACATTTCTGAAACTGTTGGCTGTAATTCAGCCATATTTGGTCTCTGAGTTACCTATGTCAGTGTAGAGTGCATGAGCACATCTACCATTGTCTGCATTTGGCCAGACCCCCAGGGGTGGTGGGGTTGTGTTGTTCGCATTGTGGTGGGGGGGGGGGGGATGGGCCAAGTTGTCAATTTGTCAGGAAATTGATTGTAATGCACCTCCTCGGAAACTTTTAGATGGAGTTCAACCAAATTTGATATGTGAGATACCCACATTTGTGCAGAATGCACGAGGACATTTACGTTTGGTACTGGCCTCAGGAGGTGGGGTGGGGGGTTCAATTATGTCAAAGCGGTGAACATGGCAGATGCCATGTCATCAACCAAATAATCTAGTTTCCAATATGCTTCAATGTCAGTTGGTTTTGTCGGTGACAGCGAATTCTTCGCCAGCCCATAAATCGTCAAAGCACATGTTGCAATGAAAATGGTTTGCTTTTTCGCCACATCCATGACCTTGTTTTCAAGAAAAGGTTGATCGAGTCTTTCAATGTAGCCGTGGATCCAATTTTCTCGATCTCCAAATGCATGTACATGTACATGTAGCATGCCAAATTGCACCATGATTCCTGTACTAATGTCCAAGGCCATTATGTCATCACCAAGTGTAGTAACGTGATAATAACAGGGCGTCCATCTCTCCAAAGTTATCCGAAAAAATTGTACATGTAAATTTGTTAAGAGGCCTCCAGATTTCCGGACAACCTGTCAAAAATCCAGATATCTTAGGTTGAATTAGCAATATGAAATAATTCATCTGTTACCAGTCTTTGTGGTATATAATGCAATTTCAACCATATTCAAGTCGACCCAATTAATTTGAATAGCCATATGATTTATTTAAACATAGAATTTTAATAGTATTAACTGACAAGCTATAATAATTATTTAAATTGATGATTTGCATGTATATCAACATGCTGACATATGCAAACAGAGGAAATGACAAATCTCTCACTCACACTTTATGTCCAAAAAGGGCAAACTACACACTTTCACGTTCGTCCAAATTTGTTTTCCGGATAAAATATCATGACCAGCTGGTTGCCCTGTAATAAGTTACTTAAATAGAGCGGTTCATTTCGAGATATACCCCGCCCACCTTGCATGCACATCTGAATCGATTTAAGCACATGGAAACCTGAATACCCAGAATCTCAATTTCGAAATAATAATACCACAGGTAAGCTGTTGAATATTTTGAAACTAATTTGTCTGCCTTCGGCAGCAGGAGCAGTCAAATTACATGTAGATTTTAGATATTCAACAGAATGTTTATCAACTGTCTCGTTGCTGCAATCCACCAGACAATAATTTCAATGAGTAAAAACTCTTGACTTGCTGAATATTTTGAAAACAATTTCACTGAAAGTTGTTGGTGGCTAAGCAAAAACCCAGAAGACAGACTTAAATTTTGCTGTTCACCAGTTACTGTCAGACCTTTGCCCAAGGTGCTTGTATTACAGAGTGAATCCCACCATTGTGATTATCCTCTAAAATATGTGTCACAAAGCAAATAAATTCAGTTTGACAGCCAAATAAGTTAAACTATGTTACCAAAAAACAATTTTCTCATAGAAATTGTCTAGTTGCAGACCAAGAGAAGATACCATTAGAACGGTTACTCATTTAGCCAGTCATTCCAATCGTAAATTTTCAGAAATGGTGTTCTTGATCTGCAAATGGACATTTCTCAAGATAACTGCAGACGCCGTTTTTGGCCGAGTTGTGTGTTAAAACTTAAATGGTTATATCTACTTCATTTTAGTAAATTGATTCTTGGCTGATGTGAGTGTTAGGTATGCTATTCAGTTATATGCATATCAACTCAGCCCATGCTCTCATCGACGCGAACAGCGATGGAACCCTATCTTTATATTTCTAGGTATTTCCATGAGGTTTTTCTGGCTATTCAGTCAAGGTTCGTAGTTGGTACTCTGGTACATGTATGGAATTGGAACGTATGGAATTGGAACGTATGGAATTGGAACGTATGGAATTGGAACGTATGGAATTATAAGAAAGCCATTTCTAGACCTTCAAAATTCAGCTTTTTTGATAATGTTTTGCAAAATAATACACTAGATAATATTCAAAATATTGACAATCTTGGCTACGAAATCCAGTTTTTGGCAATATGTTATCCCTTTCACCGACAAACCCCTGAAAATGTAAATTCTTTGCGATATAAAATTTTTTCTGTTGAATATTGACATTAATTTGACTGGAACCAATTACTGCATTAGGCAGCAATGGCCTCCAGGCGAATTAATTTCAAAATATTCAACAGTTTTCCTGTATGGTAGCGTAGAAAATGAGATATGCGGAATTCGTAGGTTTAAATAGCCATTGATTGGAGATATATCTACTTACTAGATTGGTCTGGAAATTGAGAAATTAAGTCTGGAATTAACGCTTTAACCCTCATATCAGACAAAAACAATTCTGCAGTCATCTTGAGAAATGTCCATTTGCAGACTAAGAGAAGGCTATTTTTGAAAATTTACCACTGAAATAGTCATTCTATGTGTAAATTAAACAACATGAGTCTTCTTGGCCTGCAAATTCACTTTCCCCAAGATCATTAGCGAACCTGGTTTTGCCCGGCTTGATAATTAAAGGATGAATACAAGTGGTAGCTGTGACATCATTAGGCAGCTTGATCAGAAATGTACAGTCTGTACAGTGGTAAATTTTCATAAAATTTATTTCTCTTGGTCTACAGTGGACATTTTCTATGAGAAAATTTAAGTTTCGTTTGAACAAATTGGAGGGTTACAAGTAAATGGTTAAAAAGTATGAAATTTATTCTGCCGAAGCTGTATTTATAAACCCTGTATAGTGTTTTATGAATTCTTTTGTTTTTGCCTTTTCAGTGACCGTTGTCAGTGTTCTCCTGATGGTCGTACTGTTTGTCTCTGAGTTAAACTATTACCTGACCAAGGAGTTGCATCCGGAGCTGTTTGTTGACACGTCTCGCGGAGAAAAACTGAAAATTAACCTCGATATTACGTTGCCAAATATGCCTTGTGCTCGTAAGTAACTATGAACCTCATCCACTCAAAGTCGGTGTTGAAAGCATGGTATTTTAACCCTTTTCAGTTTTCACTGATAAATTCCCTCTGTCTCAATCTCAGGCACACTAGCAGGAAAACTGTTGAATATTTTGAAATTAATGAATGGAAGCCATTGATGCGAAGCAGCAATGACTTCCAGTCATATTAATTTCAAAATATATAACAGAATATGTTAAACACTAGAGAATTTACTTTTTTATTGAACCGGTTAATGTCCTTTAAGCGTTTACTGGTCAAGCTGGTCTGACGACATGTCCATTTGCAGGTCAAGAGAAGACTATTTTTGAAAATGGACCACTGGAATGCCTGACTTGATAACCAAGCTAGTCTCATTCTAATGGAAAATTAAAAAAAATAATCTCTTAGTATTCAAATAGATTTTACGCACAACTATGTGTACTGCAAAGGCCATTACTGGCTTACGTGGCCATTAACCATTACTACTCTGATGTCAATATTATACGTTTTTATTGTTCCAGTAGCAAAGAAACTGATGTGCATTTTTAATATTAATTTGAAAATTTAAAATTTTTACATCAGAGTTAAACGGTCGAGTTAAAGGGTCGAAAAACTATGTGAAAATGGTGAAATGTCTGTAAGGAATTCCTTGAAAGTTGTATATTGTTCACTTTCCTTAAGCCGCTGCTTAACAGATGGAAGTAAGATGACAAATGCAGATCCCTGGCTGCTGAATATTGTATGCATTGTTAGCCATGTTAGTTCACCTGGCCTGAAAGGCCAAGTGAACTTATGCCATGTCGACCATCATCTACCTGTCCATCTGTTATCCATCCATCAACATTTCCTTTAAATGACTTCTTCTGAAGAACCACTGGGCCGAGTTCATTTATATTTGGCATGAAGTATCCTTAAGGCAATAGAGATCCAAATTTGTTCAAGGGAATGTCTTTGAAAATCGTTGCTGAAACCGCTTGTGGGATCGATTCAAAACTCATGACACAGCATCTGGGGTAACAGCTGAACTAAGTTTGCTCACAGTAATTTTATTGGCCAAATATTTCGGCAACCATCTTGGATTACCAACTTTTCACATCATGAGATCATACTTACCTCCCTAACACTCTCGATATACTAGTATATCGGCTCTAAATTCAATAATATTCAGATTTATAAAAAGTTAGGTGCCCCTAATGGGCAGGTGGAAGTACACAGTCATGCACATGACAAACACCACCCTCTGCGCATGCGCACACCGGTACTAACGTTTTCTAATATATTGGCTGAAAGCAACTTGTGGAAAATCTTCACAGGCTCTTTATCGAGAATTTCTCTATTTAAAATCATCCTATTCCATCATGGCTGATGCAAAACTGTTTGAGGAGACCTCCTCGTCATCATCTAAGGTGACATTGTTCCAGGCTTTTATTTAAGACTTGTAACTTTTGTGTGTTACCGGTTTTCGTCGCGGCCGTTTTGACGGTACCGCGTTTTCAGGCGCTGGGAATCCTTGTAAAAAATTTTCCCAGCGCCTAGGGCTATTAATCTCTTGTGTTTTATGCTTACAGGTTTGTCTTGTGACTGAACAAGGATTCCTGCTCTTCTCTAGAAGGTTGTTCACGTCCCAGGGTGACTTATCATCGTGATATGTCTAAGGGTTGGAGATATAATAAATTAATAAATAAAATATCTCCTTCCTTTTGTCCCATCCCCCTCATCAGTTCTTCTGGAAGAGGAGTCTCGGCGGATAGAGGGACGTGTTTTCCTGCACAAGAGGATGGTTGCCTGTGCTCAGGCTAAGGGAGTTTATTAATTATGGCGCATAATTATTTGAAAATAATTAAAATTTTCTGCTGCCTTTTGCTATTGCACTATATTCTCTCTTGCGTGTGCATGGGTTCTCGAGTATATATAATGTAATATTATATTATTCGGGAGCTGAGAATGTCTGTAAGATCTAGATATTTCTTGCATTTTTTCTGACGTCCCCTTTCCTTGAAGGAGCTTTTGCATTGAGGTTTGATGTCATAATCAACCAGAGTTTTCTCTTTCCTTGATGTCATAATCTTAGTTTAGAGAAGTCTGATGTGTTCATCTCCCTGTTTATTAAGAGTGTGGAGAGATATCTAGATAGTCATAATCTTTCTCTCTCTCTTAATTTGGGGTTCTGGTTGTATTTGGTGTTTTATTAACTAGAGAAGTCACCTGTCCCGTCAGGGTGGTCATAAAAGTGGATGTCTCAAGCTTGTTTTGGTTTTCTACTAAATAGTCCATTAACAAGGCTTTGAAACTATCATACGCATTGTCTTCGTATCCCTCCCTTTTCAGAAGTGTCCATCCTGTCTGAAGACCATGAAAGCTAGATTCTTCCCCCACCCTTGCCATCTGTGTTCAGCTTGTAGGCTGTCTAACAAATGTGTTATTTGTAAAAAGTGGGGGGGGGGGGTGATCTGACCGCTGAATTCTTCTCTTTGCAGGCGAAGATGATGGCGGAGGAGGGGAAGAAGGAGAGTAAGAAGAAGGCCTCTGAGAAGGGTGGGCTCGAGGCCTTCAAGGTTGAGTTAGTGAGTGAGATGCGCAGGATTTTGAAAGACCTGATGCCTGACATGCTTCGCGGCATGTTGCCTGGCACAGATGTTTCAACTTCCTGCGCATCGACCTCAGTGCAGGTAGCCCCCGTCCCTGGATCATGGCCTATTAGCTCGGACAAAGTGTTTAGTGATCCAGGGGCGGCCGTCTTGGACCCAGGCTTGATGTTCGCATCGCCTGGGGTGCCAGTGGCGCGAGAAGCATCAGGCGGGACCCGACCAGTGGGCCTGACCACGATCACTCATGGAGTAAACTCATCATCTGCCTTCGAGCAGTCTCCTGGTCAGTCTGGATTAGTTTTCTTTATTAATCCAGAGTCTAACTTTCCTGACCAGGAAGATGATGAGGACTACCTGCTCGGTCCACAGGTTGACCATGAAGACATGGATGTGAACGTCTTACACTCCTCTCTTGGGGAGCGTGAACGCTCGCACCTATGGCACTGTTCCCTCGGGAGCAGGTTTCATGGTTCAGCCTGTGACCCGCCTTGGAGCAGACGGCCGGCCGTATAAGATTCCACGGTTGGACGTGGAATCTCATACGGACGTTCCGGGCCGCGCTGGTGTGCATGAACCCCCTCACACAAGCGCGGCCTTGGTGCCTGGTTTGCCTATGGAGAATGCTATGCCAGCCCTCGCGGGCCCATATACATTCCCTGGGCAGCCAGGTTCGTCTATAGCCTCCTCCTCGGCCATACCTGCGAATGCCATTGAGGATGACGAGGGCCCGCTGCTCGTCGGCAATTCGCAGGTAGCCACGGATGAAGACTGGTCAGAGGCGTGTGCGTGGCTCCTCGCTGTAAGACCAGAGCTCGCCGTGGACGAGGCGGCCGCCGGTAACCCTCAGGCATGGTTACAGGCGAAGCCGTTGGCCAGCACAGCTCTGTCTCTGCTGTACGCTGAACATATCTTAGATATGTTCTCGGCGGCAGAGGAGTCGATCAGACCGAGAGGTCGCCTCGCGAAGGCCCCCCCCGCGAGGTAGCTAGGCGACGTCGGGTTACTGCTAGTCAGTATGTTCAATATGGCCTAGCACCCAGACCGAGCGCGGATGACCGCGCCGCTCTGGGGAAGATACGTGGCCGGGTTCCTGTGCTGACATGGAAGCGTTGTGCACGGGCGCTATGCGCTCGCCGAATGCCGCCTTGCGCGACACCGAGGTGAGCTCGCGAGCGGCGATCAGTGCGCTGTCGCATGTCTCTCAGCTGCTATCGGGGGTGGTAGCAGCGTCGGTGCAGCAACAGCCTAGTCCCGTGACAGTCCAACGAGCCATCCAGGATGGCATCAACCTGGCGTTGGACTGTCTGACTAGGTCGGTCACAAAGTCACTGAGAACGAGGCGCACCTTTGCATTGGACAATTTGTGCCCGTCTCAGGAGCTCAAGTTGCGCTTGTTGCAAGCGCCGATGGCGGGCCCTGGACTCTTTGGAGGTGAAGGTTGTCGGCACCTCCAGGAGACAGTGACTTTGGTGAACAACCAGAGGGCGCTGCGTACACAGTTTGAAGTGCTGCACAGAGAACACGTGCGTGTTCAGCCCTCGACTGCTCGACAGCCGTACGCTGGTGGCTGTGCTGGCAGTGTCAGAGGCCAACAGGCCGGCCGGTTTCAGAAACCGCGTCGGCTACGCCAGCAGCAGCGTGCTGTTGTACGACAGCCAGCGCCTCAAGCGCAGCCATCCAGACAGCAACCGCGCACCGTGGTGCATGTGGCGCTGGTCGCGGCGCGCGAGGAGCGGCGCGTGGTAACCGGGCCTGATGCAAGAAAATTTTATCCGGTTATCACAAGTACCACTCGGGTGTTGCCACTCGTACCCGAGACACACCTACTTCTAAAATTTATGGGCACCCCGTCAACCCTAGGTGCACCAGTGGGAGGTCGTTTGACTTGTCACATTCAGAAGTGGGCGCGGTTAATTCAGGACTGCTTAGTCTTGCAATGGCTTTCGCATGGATACAGTCCAGAATGGATAAGAGGTCCGCCGTTGCATTTGTCTCTGGTACCGGTCTGGACTCAAATTCCAAGAGATCCAGACAAGCGTTTGTGCATAGAAGAAGAGATAAAATCTCTAATTCTAAAAGAAGCAATTCAACCGGCGCAGGATTGCCCGGGCTTCTATTCAACCGTGTTTCTTGTGGCAAAGAACACCGGGGGGTGGAGACCAATTCTCAACCTCTAAACAAGTTTTTAGACACACCGACTTTCAAAATGGAAACAGTAAGATCGGTGTTGTTGGGGTTAGAGAAGGGGATGTGGACAGCATCTATAGATCTCAAGGATGCTTATTTCCACATTCCAATTGCAAGGAGTTTTCGTCGGTTCCTGAGATTTGCTTTTCAGGAACGCCAATGGGAATTCAAGGTTCTTCCATTCGGCATCTCGACGGCTCCAAGTGTCTTCACTCGAGTGGTACTTGCTATCACGGCATACCTCCGCAGGAGAGATATAGCTGTTCACACTTACATAGACGACTGGTTGCTGAAAGCACACAACCCAGAAAGTTTGACAGCAAATCTGGAGATAGCTTTGGAAACTCTCACAGATTTAGGCTGGATAATCAACTTTCAGAAATCAGAGCTGACTCCATCGCAGAAGTTTGTTTACCTGGGTATGTTCTTTGATCTGGAGATGGATATGTTTATCCGTCCCAGGAGAGTGGAAAGTCTCCTCTCGTGCATTCAGTTGGTTTGCAACAGTCGTTATATTCTAGCACGGGTCTATTTGAGAATGTTAGGTCTGATGGTTTCGATGGAACCAGTCATTCCTCAGGCGGCCTTACGCAGGCGGCCGATTCAATTGTTTCTCATGACTCAGTGGATGCAGAGTTCAGGATCACTGGACTCGCGCATTCAAGTGTTGGACCCTCTCATTCATCACCTTCATTGGTGGATGGAGAGAGGAAATCTCCTGGCGGGGGTCATGCTGACCCCTCCCCACCCTCAAGTAACGATGTTTACGGATGCGTCGATGGAGGGTTGGGGAGCTTGCCTGGAAGAAGCCACTATATCAGGGCTTTGGAATCTGGAACAGTCAAAGGAACATATCAACATGCTAGAATTGCGGGCTGTAGTTCTAGGCCTGGAACACTTCCTAAAGGAAGTGGAGGGAAAATTTTGTGATGATACGTTCAGACAACTCTACAGTAGTGAGTTACATAAACCGCCAGGGCGGAACGAAGTCGCCCAGTCTCTGTATGATGACATGGAAGCTGCTTTGCTGGTGCATGGATCATATGATCACCTTGAAAGCAGTTCATATTCCGGGAAGGCTGAATTTGTTAGCAGACTCATTGAGCCGAAGGATGAGTATTCTGCCTACGGAATGGCAACTAAATCAATGTGTGGTTGATCACCTGTTAAATCATTGGGGAAAGGCCAACATACCTTTGTTCGCAATGAAGAAGAATGCGAAGATGACGACGTACGTTTCTCCGATTCCAGATCCAAGCCCTATCGCAATAGATGTGCTAGCTATCAGTTGGAAGGGAATGTATGCATACGCATACCCTCCAACAATCCTGATTCCAAGAATCCTTCAGAAGATCAGACAAGAGGAATGCCAAGTGCTTCTGATCGCCCCGAATTGGCCAAGCCGATCATGGTTTACGGATCTGCTGGACCTTCTGGTTTGCAATCCGGTTCCTCTGCCGCTGATGGACAATATTATCTTCCAGGGCAAAACCCTTCACAACAATCTGTCAATGTTTCAATTGACTGCATGGATGTTGTCAAACAATCCACGATTAAGGAGGGTTTTTCTGAGCAAGCAGCCAATTTCATGGCCAGAGCCAGGAGTGGGTCAACCTCCAGAGCTAATAATTATAAAATCAACAGATTTGCAGAATGGTGCTCAAAGAGATGTATCAATCCGATGGAAGCATCTATTCAAGTAGTAGCTGATTTTCTCTGTCACCTGTATGATACCTATAGTCTTAAACCTAATTCTATTGCTGGATACAAATCAGCATTGATGACTGTTATCACTTGCTTGGCAAAGAGGGGAAGTAATGAAGTAAGTGTTTTAAATACTCTTATTAAAGGTATGGGCAATCTCAGACCAAGAAATCCTCCACTGACACCGTCATGGAGTCTTTCTCTGGTTCTGCAGGTTTTGAGTGATAAACCTTTTGAACCACTTAGTGCTATATCTGTAAAATTATTGACACTTAAAACTGTATCTTTAGTTGCGGCAGCATCAGCCAGACGCAGGAGTGAAATTCATGCCTTGTCTGCTGAGCCTGATCGTTATATAGTTACAGGTGAAGGCCTTAAGCTTCTACCAAGATTGAATTTCTTGGCTAAGAATCAATCTTTAAAGTACCCGGGTAAACCTATTATTTTACCTGCCTTAACCAGATATGATCCTGGTGCTAAAGTATGGTGTCCGGTCCGTGCTTTGAATAAGTACAAGAGAAGAACTCAGGTTTGGCGGACGGACCCATGTTCCCTATGGTTGTCATATATTGAACCCCATGGTAGGGCGTCAAGAGACACTATTTCCAGATGGATAGTAGAATGTATCCAATTCTGTCATAAAACAGCCACTGGAATCCAGGTAGATAGAGCCAAGGCTCATAGTGTCCGTGGTGTGGTAACTTCCACGACATTATTTAATGGTGTTTCTATTGAAGACATTATGTCAGTAGCCCAGTGGCACTGTGAATCAAGTTTTACCGACCATTACCTTCGTGACACTTCTAACCCGCTCGCCGTCTCAGTCCTCAGAAAATAAAATATTAATGTGGAGGTTTATGTTTGTAAATAGTTTTCCTCCTCTGCTATTTTCAAATATCACATTTGTTGGTATGGTATCCCTACTATTAGCTGGTACAATTCTCTTCATCCGGTGGGGGAAGAGATGAGTGCCGCGTCCAAGATATCAGAGGTCAGTGGTTATGACCATTTTTTGATTTTTTGTCTTGGTGATGGTGTCATTTTTTTCAAATTAGTTTCAAAATATTCAACAGCTTACCTGATGTACATGTATAGTTTTCTGGTAAATTGAGAATTACGGTGTTCAGGCTCAGTTGACTCCATCACAGGCAAAGCGTGGTTGGAATTTAGCTAGATATGGGCGGGGCATAGCTTCAACTCGATTCCTCCATTAACGCTGTTGTTAGCTTAAATATATCGAAAAATTGAGGGTCATTACGGCAAAATGCGTGGGCCCTCAAGGCAGTAGAGAAATCCTGATTTAGCTAGGCCCTGCCCATCTCTAGCTAAGCTCCACCCATGCTTTAACCGTGTTGAGATCGATCGATCCCTGCACTCTCCGAGTCTCAATTTCCAGAACGGTATGCAGGTAAGCTGTTGAATATTTTGAAACTAATTTGACTGGGTGCTGTTGCTGCAACTGCACCCAGTGAAGTTAGTTTCATAATACCCGGGATTTAACAGAATGTTGCAATAATGCTTAATCTGTCATCACTTACGCATTCGTGACTAATGTAACTGCTTCATTCATGACATAGTTGATTATGACATCATACGATTGATGAGTCCTTCTTTGCCTTGGTTTATTTCAATTCATAAATATGTTTGTCCTTCAGTTTTAAGCGTTGATGCGATGGATGTGTCAGGAGAGCAGCAGACAGATGTAGATCATGATTTATTGAAGACCAGACTTGATATGTATGGAAATGCAATCACAGACACGCCAGAGAAACAAAGTGAGAACAAAAATTAAGGCGATGTGTTGTTGTGTGATATTCATGGATAGACCATCTGACTTGCCTACTTTGTTGCTCACTGAATCGTTATTTACAGGCCATTAGAAGACTATTTTTGAGAATTTTCCACCGGAATGATGGGCTTCTTAATGGAGCCAAGTATAAGTTTAATGCATGTAAAATAGTCTTCACTTGTCCGCTTGTTCTGTAAGCGGACATTCGCCAGGCCAGTTTTGGCAGAGTTCACCAATAGAGGCTTAAATTGTTTTATTAGATGTAAAGAAGCGAAATTAATCTTACCATATGATGATTTCATTCCATATAAATTAATATAATTTTTAAGCTGTGAAATGGAAACAGAGGCACGAGTCCCTAATTCAAATTCACAACTGAAAAAAATTATATTAATTTATACGTAATGAAATCATCGTATTTTAAGATTTATTTTTCGTTTCATTACATATACATGTAGGCCCACAGCTTAAGCCTCTAAAAGTATACAATTTAAAGAATTTTATTTTCAATCATTTTTCTGTGAAAATGCACCTTTAAAGACAGAGCCGTATTAACCCTATAACCTTCATAATAACCAAAAACGGCTTCTGCAGTGGTCTTGAGAAATGTCCAAGAGAAGACTATTTTTGAAAATTTACCACTGGATTGACTGGCTTGATAACCAAGCCAGTCATTCCAGTGGAAAATTTTCTAATATTGTCTTCTTGGTCTGCAAAAGGACATTTTCTATGAGAAAATTTAAATTGTCTTGAATAAATTCAAAGGTTAAAGGGATAAGCCTTATGGGTCCCAGGGCTCAATAGTTGTGTGGGCCTTTATCGGGTTGGTCAATGAGGGAATGGCTACTACTACTACTACTACTACTACTACTACTACTACTACTACTACTACTACTACTACTAAGTTTTTTGCGAATGTGTCAAAATTCTGTTCAATATTTTGAAACTAATTAGACTAAAACATGAGCTGCCTATTGAAGCACCAGCCTCCAGTCAAATTGATTTCAAAATATTCAACAGCTTGCAAATATCATGACTGTTAATGTGAGATAGTGGGATTAAATGTTTCAAATGGGTAAATTATGATTATTGTTTTGGCTTTGGGGTCCCCATATTTTTCTGGGCCCCAGGGCTGTAGCCCTGTTACCCCTTAGCTCAATCCGGTTCTGATTAAACGGTTACAGAAGTACATTCAATAGCATCTATCTATCGAGAGAATTCAACCTCTAGTTTCTTGTTTCCTATCAAGGAAATCAGTTTAGCTTTTTAATGGCCAAGCCAACCCAAACCAGCTTCTTGTACAGTGCTCTTGAAGAAGGTCAATTTGCATGTCAAGATACAAATTTCCTTCTTTAAGTTTACTCTGGAATGATTAGGGCTGTAACGAACATTCGTTGGTTCGGAAAATCACAAACCAAGGGAAGATGAACCATGGTTCGGTTCGCTTGGATGGGATTCCTGCGGTTCGTGACCCATACACAAAGCTAACTCTTCCACTTGATGTATTCTCATATCTAATTTTAGGAAACCCATACAGGAAAACTGTTGAACTAAATTCTTTAAGATATAAAACTTACTCTGTTGAATATTTTGAAATTAATTTGACTATAGCTGTTGCTGCCTTAGGCAGCAACAGCTTCAAGTCAAATTAATTCCAAAATATTCAACAGAGTAAGTTTTATATCTTAAAGAATGTACTTTTTCAGGAATTTGTCGGTGAAAGGGCTAATAGTGAAGCAATCTCTGAATGGCGATTTACGAATATGACCATGAATGGAACTTATATTATTTTCTACCATTTATCCAGTAAAACCACCTGCCTTTAAATGTTATTTTCTGTTAGGAGTAATTTCTCGCATACAATAGCATACTAAAAAGGTTCGTGAACCTGTTCGTGGTTCGGACATCTGTATCGTGAACCGGTTCGATTCGTGAAAATCCTCACGAACCTCATCCCTAGGAATGATTGGGTAGATAACGGAGGAAGTGATTCTAATGGGAAATTTCCAAAAGCAGTCTTCTCGTGTCCTGAAAATGGACATCAATGAGCAAAGATTTTTTGCTATCTTGACCATTTATGGGTTAAACAAACGGCATCTTAACATGGCATCAGCTGGTAGAACAAATGTAACATTGTCTTCTAATGGCCTGTCCGTAGACCTGAAAGTAATCTAACTGTTCATACACAGGTGTGAAAGTCGGGAAAGATGTAGAAATTTATGAAACACTTTTCCAAGCCTTGAAGAGTATGGAAAATCATGGTCCAGGAGAAGAATATTTTTTTACCATTTACCACTGAAATACATGTATCTGGCTTGATAAGCGGTTCCATAATTTACATGGTAACTTTACAAGCACATTCTATTGCCTCTGCAAATGGACATCCCCCAAGCATAAATTTTTGCTGTCAATTTTGGCGTTTAAGCATTAACGTTCTGTTATCTACTATACAGGAAATGTGTTGAATATTTTGAAATGCCTCCCAGTAAGATCAGTTTAAAAATATTCAATGGAGTGTTCCTTGCATCATAGAAAGTTTGCTATATCTGATCAGTTCAAAGATTAATCATGTATATTATTTTTCTATTTTTCCCACAGCTTTAGGGGACATCTCAGACAAGCTTATTCAGGTAATCTTGAGACATTATTAGCTCACCTGGCCAGAATGGCCAAGTGAGCTTATGGCATGGCGACCATCTGTCTGTCCGTCCATCAACTTTTGCTTAAAAACACTACTTCTCATTAACCGCGTAGCAGATTTCAACCTAATGTGGCTGGAAGGCCTCTATGGGTGTAGGCTTCAGAACTTGTATACAGAATTTAGTTTGATCCATTTTTCTGTTGGCCATCTTGAATTTAAAAAAAACTGTCTACTCATTAACTGTTTGAACAATTTCAACCAGACTTGGCTGGAAGGATACTAGGCGGATAGTTTTCAAAACCTGTATACAGAATTTTAATTGGTCAATTTTTCCAGCGGCCATCTTGGATTTTGGGAAATCGGTTAAACGGCTACTCAATAACCGCTTGAATGAGTTCAAGCAAACTCGGCTGGAAGGACCATAAAGTGCTATGCTTCAGAGCTTGTTTATAGAATTTTGATTGGTAAATTTATTTGTTGGCCATCTTGAATTTTCCAAAAAAATGCTTAAAAATCGTCTACTAATTTACTACTTGTTCGATTTCAAGCAGACTGGCCGTAATGAGCCTAGGGTGGTAGGCTTTAGAAGCTGCATATAGAATTTTGATTGGTCAATTTTTCTGCCAACCATTTTGGATTTTCTGAATATTTTGGGAAACCAGTTAAAAGGCTACTCATTAACCGCTTGGCCGCTTTCAACCAAACTCGGATGGAAAAACACTAGGCCCGTACGCGTCAGTACTTGGATACAGAATTTTGACGACTTGATTTTGATGGTGGCCATCTTGGGTTTTAAGATAAATGGGAATTCGTATAAAATGCTCCTCCTCATTAATTGTTTGGGCAATTTCAACCAATTTTGGCTGGAAGGATCCTATTGACGTAGCCTCTAGAAATTCTATTCAGAATTTCGATAGGTCAATGTTTTGGCAGCAATCTCTGATTTTCTGAAAGTTTTCTGGAACCATTTAAAAAGGGTACTCCTTCAATCAGTAACCCCATTTCAACAAAACGTGGGTGGAACGATCCTACATGTATGAAGGTAGGCTTCAACATATTAAATGAGAGTGTTGATGGTCAATTCTTTGGTGGCAATCTTGGATTTTCCAAAAATCATCCATCATGTCTATTTAAATGGAAATGGTTTAAATGCCAATGGTCCAGGTGAGCGTCACAGCCCCTTGTTATTTCTACTTGTTGCTATTTACTATGTTCTTTAACTCTTTAAGCCTTGAATTTATTCATGAAAATTTCAATTTACTCAAAGAAAATTTCAATCTGCAGACCAAGAGATGACTATTTTTTTAAATTCACCACTGGAATGACTGGCTCGGTTATCGAGACAGTCATTTCAGTGGTAAATTTTCAAAAATAGTCTTCTGTTGGTCTACAAATTGACATTTCTCAAGAGCACTGTTGAAGCCGTTTTTGGCTGATATGAGTGTTAAAGGGTTAATGTCACTCGACATTTGTAAGTCTATCTGAAAGTACTGATCCGATTTTCCTCAAATTTTATTGCAAGAATTAGAGCCATTAACTTTGTAATATCCAACTGGATGAGCTTAATCCGGAACAAATCATCTGACAATGCAGAAAAGAATGAAACTTATAAAAATAAGGGAAAGCGTCTTGTTATGATGTGTCAATTAAGTATATGATGCCATAATCAATTACGGCACATGTAGGTTGCTGTCACAATCATAATTGACAGAAATACTCCATCAGGAAGTTGGAATAGTCTGTCAAGTGTACGAATTTACTATTTAACTCTTTAACCATCATATCAGCCAAAAATGGCTTCTGCAGCCATCTTGCAGACTATATTTAAAAATTGACCACTGGAATGACTGGCTTGATAACCGAGCCAGTTATTCCAGTGGTCAGTTTTAAAAAATAGTCTTCTCTTGGTCTGCAAGTGGACAGATTCTATAAAAAAAAAAGATGACTTTTAAAAAAACAAATTCGAGGGTTAAATGGTTAATAAACATTGTGCTGAGAATTTTTGAAACTAATTTAACTGGATGCTATGGCAGCAACAGCTTACCTGTATACTATAGTTAGTTACCTTGATATTGGGATTTTGGGAATTCAGGGTTCGATCAAACCCAACACAGGCAAAACGAGGGTGGAGCTTAAATAGAAATGGGTCGGGCAAAGCTAATAGTGGATTCATTAATTTAAGTAACACAGTCTATTGTGTATTTTGTCTGCATCGTTCGACGGTGGGGGCAGCAATGTTGTCGTTCTCCAATTTACGGGTAGCTCAAGTTAGCTGTTTATATCTCAGGTTGGGTTAATCATATTGCACCCAAACGTGAACACAATTGTTCCCTATAATGAGTAGGCGTAGCACAACAGGAGTCAACATGTCAAATTCCAAGATTACTGTGACCTTGATCAAAGCATTGACTTTTCTACAGTAATCTTTTGCATTTAGCTCAACATAGGATCCAAACTTGGACCCATGCTTTCTTATAATGACACAATGACATTTGCAAGACACATTGACCTTTGACCTAAAGCAATGGAAATTCCCCAAGAACAATGCAGAAGTTTATTTGGCTTCATGATGAAAAGGTTATAGGGCTAAAAATGCAACAGATACATGTATGGCTTCTGTTATGTTTTCCTGTGGTTTCTTTCAGAATGTGAAGAAGCCGTTAGATCCAAACAGATGTGAGAGCTGCTACGGTGCGGAGAGTGATGACCGAAAGTAGGTAGCCAGTATTTGTATTGCCTAAAACATTCTTTAATATTAGGAGATAGCAAGAGTTGGGCTTGTACGATTTCTATTTCTTGTTATCGTGGACGATGTAAAATAATCGTGAATTCTCAATATATCATGGTCATACTGTAGTTATATGGTATATGACCGGAAATTAAAATTATTTTTAATCTATAACCTACTTCTTTTAACCAAAATGTGAACAAGATGTTAACTGTGTATTTTGACAGCTGTAATGTGGAACTACGAAGCATCTGATGTTTCTAACAAGCTGCTTCTATTAATCCACTTGGCTAAGGAATGTTTCCATTGGAAAATGCAGATATTACAAATATTTTATCAATGAAAATTTGACTGAGAACATCCATTTAAATTAGTTTCAAAGAGACGTTTCCAGTTTTAGCTATGTCTCGCTCATCTCTATCTAGGCTCCACCCACATCTCGTCCATGTTGCGATGGATCGATCTCTGAACTCCCTGACTATTATTTTCCAGAAAACTATACAGGTAAGCTGTTAAATATCTTAAAACTAATTTGACTGTGCGCTGTTGCTGCCTATGCCTATGCCTACTTTCAAAATATTCAACAGAATATTTAACAAGAGGCTGAAGGGCCTGTGATGCTCACCTGGACCATTAGCATTTGAAGAATTCCCAATTAAATAGACATGATGGATAATTTTCAGAAAATCTAAGATGTCCACCAATGATGGCCAGGTGAGCTAATAAATGGTAACAACATACAATTCGTACAACGTGTCGGACTATTAAGCGTTAAAGACGGGCTATGTCGAGTCATTGATGAGGTCATGATTATCTTACATGTGATGTAGTGGATTATGATATCATGTGATGGATGGATAAACCTGGAAAGGTCCCTTATTCAGTTTCTTCAAAATTAAAATATCCGTTTAACTTACATTCGATATCTATTTATTAGATGCTGTAACACATGTGAAGACGTTCGCGATGCGTACAGGAAGCGAGGTTGGGCGTTTACTGACCCGGATAATATAGAGCAATGCTCCAGAGAGGGGTTTAGCGAGGCGATGAAAACGCAGAAAAGTGAGGGATGTAAAATCTTTGGAATACTAACTGTGAATAAGGTAAATGTCAATAAAGGAAATGATTTATAGGATTATTTTGTATGTTTTATTATTTCTTAAATATTTTAAAAAGAATATTTTATCTAATATTTCATCTGTATTCCATCATTTCATAAGAGTTTGGTAATTAATTAATTTAGTATCAATTACTATCACGGAAGCCAGTCAAAAATGGCTTTTGCAGTGGTCTTGATAAGTGTTCATTTGCAGACCAGTAGACTATTTTTAAACATGTATCACTGGAATGACTGGCTCGGTAACTGAGCCAGTAATTCTAGTGATAAATTTTCAAAAATAATCTTTTGGTATGCAAGTTTCTTAAGGGTTAAAGAAAGGTGTGTAAATTTTGTTTTAATCGTTTTTAAGCGTTGAATATCAAAATCATCCTACGTCTTAAGTGTGTGATGTAATGCAGTAAGCAGTATATTTCTGATACTATAGCATTGCAGCCATAGTTTACGTGTCTACTACTGTGATTTTTGCATACTATGGTATGGCTATCCTTAGTTATGGTACATAGGGTTGTATGACTATCCTGATGGCACTGGTGGTATGCTTTAGATCTGTACATTCTTGCTTCCTAGGTCGCGGGTAACTTTCATTTTGCTCCAGGTCGCAGTTTTCAACAGCATCATGTTCATGGTAAGGTCTCGAGTTTACTGTCTTCTCAGCTTTCCTCATTACCCCTTTCTTCCTCAAATTTGTACAAGAATACTTTAACTTACTCATAGAAAATGTCCATTTGTTGACCAATAGACCAGTTTTATACCCGCCCAAAAATTGGCATGTTGGTCCGATAAACTTTCATCACATATTAACATAAAAAAATAATCCATCGTTTATTAATATTAATATTTGTCATAAAAGTTGAATCCAGTCTTGAAAACGATTGAAAAAAACAAACTTGAATAGCACGAACATAGAATACATTTCCCGGTACCGATTATTTCTGTCAGACAACTATGCTTTATGTATACTATGCCCATAATTATTATGTAGGACCACATAAAAAGTGTGTTCGCTGTAATAACCATCGTTTATTACATCAAAATACTTAATCAAATCTAACAAAATATCATTGTGAAAAATGCAAAGAAGAAACCTATCAAAAGTGACAATGATTCGAAATCCAAGATAGCTGTCTGGAAAATTGGTTTCCAGATGATAGCTTCATTACCATTTATTGGATCATTTTGAAACTTCATAGGGTGGTTGGACTATGTCTGAATAAGAAACTTAATGAAATAGACGATGATCCGACATCCAAGATGGCCACCAGTGGGATCATGAAAGTTGATTTCTGGATGATACCGTTTATTGGATCCCTTTGAAACTTCATAGGCTGGTTGGATTACGCCAGAAGAAACCTTTCGAAATCGATGATAATCTGCTAAGATGTCCGGCAGCCATCTTGAAAACAGGTTCACGGATAATAGCTCCATTACCATTTAACAGATTTCTTTGAAACTTCATAAGATCAATGGACTAGGTTTGAGGTATAAACTTATCGAAATCGACAATGATCCTAAATCCAATATGGTCGCCAGTCACCGGCAGCTATCTTGAAATTGGTTTCCAAACAATAACTCCATTTACATTTGGCAGATCATTTTGAAACCTTATAGAATGACTGGACTAGGTCTGAGGAAGAAACTTATTGCAATCGAAGATGATCCAAAATCCAATATGGCTGCCAGACACTGGAGGCCATCTTGAAAATTAGTTTCCATACGATACCTCCCATGACCATTAAGCGAAACACTGAAACTTTATAGGATGACTTGTCTAGGTCTGAGGAAAAAATCGCTACTTTCTGATAGCTCTCATTCATTGGTTTGTCATCATGGCGTGGTATTAGACGCCGTTTGTGGAGCTCTTGTTGAAAACTTAGCACTGGAATGACTGGTTCCTTTATCGAGCCAGCCACTCCAGTGGTAAATTTTCAAAAGGAAGTCTTCTCTTGGTCAGGAAATGGACATTTCTAAGGACCACTGCAAAAGCCATTTTTGGTCAGCTTGAGTCTGTAACCTTTCATCGTTCCAGTCCACCCTCTATGATGTAATTTAGATTTTGGTGAAGATTTTGAAACTACTCTGATGTGAAGCTGCGGTGTTGCATCAACTAAGTGGCAAAATCTTCACCAGCATTTCTGCATGGATGCAGTGAAAGAAATAGTAGGAAAGTCTAGCATCAAAAGGGTTTTCACTGACTTGATACAGGTGCGTTTTGTTATTGGGTGATCAAGAAATATTCACAGTTAGGCATAAGTATAAATTCATCGATTAGAAATTACTTACTAGTGTGTTAGACCCTTTAATAGTAAAAAAAATTTCACAAAATCAAAATATTTGCTCATTGAATGTTTATTTGATGACCTAGAGAAGACTATTTTTTAAATTTAACACTGGACTGACTGGCTCTGGCTCGATTATCATTTTTTAAATAGTGGTAAAGTAAAATAATTATCTCTTGTTCTGCAAATGGACATTTCTCAAGTCCACGGCAGAAACCGTTTTTGGATGATGTGAGTGTTAAAGGGTTTATGGTCCAATTTTGTTAACAAAATGAGAAAATATGGTTATTGAATGTCTATTTGACAGCCTAGAGAAGACGATTTTTGAAAATTTACCACTGAAATGACTGGCTCGGCTATCGAGCCAGTCATTCCAGTGGTAAAATTTAAAAAATAGTCTTCTTTTTTCCTGAAAGGGACATTCCACAAGACCACTGCAGAGGATGGTTTAGTCCCTCTTGACCAATAAAGGTTTAAATGACTAATAACTACCTTGAGGTATTGTGCTAAAATAGTGCATTTGAGAGAATTTCTAAGCGTCTGTGACAATGTATCTCTCTTTAACCGTTTAATGATCAACATTTACGATTGGTTAAGAAAAGAAAATTCCTGATTGAATGTCCATTTGCATGCCAAGAGTAGTCTATGTTTAAAAATTTAGCGCCGGAATGACTGACTTGGTTATCCCGCCAGTCATTTCAGTGATAAAATTTCAAAAATAGCCTTCTTTTGGCTTGCAAATGGTCATTTCTCGAGACCAGTGCAAGACCATTTGTCACCTGATTGACCATGAATAGGGTTAACTGGACATAACATGACTTAATCTATTCTAACTTCTTGCCTTTCAGTTCATGATCTCCAGTCATTTGGCACACAAGCGGTGAGCAAATAATCAATTGCTAGCTTTCATTAACCCTTTAATGACGAAATTTGTTGAAAACATTAAAAATATTTACTTATTGAATGTCCATTTGCAGGCCAGGAGAAAACTATTTTTGAAAATTTACCACTAGAATGACTGGCTCAGTTATTGAGCCAGGCATTCCAGTGGTAAATTTTCAAAAATAGTTTTCTCTTGGCCTGCAAATGGACATTGCCCATGACCACTGCAGAGGCCGGTTTTGGCCGGCTTCATCCTTAGAGTTAACGCTTTAACTCTTGAAACTCCTGTGTCTCAATTTCAATACAGCTATACAGGCATGACAGGGAAGCTGTTGAATAATTTGACTGAAATAACTTGACGTGTTTCCAACACAAAAAATAAAATGTACTGTAGGCTTCAAAGATTTTTCAATTTACTCGTGAAGTTCAAAGTATTTTAAAAATCACGAATTTTACGATGTAATTGAGGAAAAATCGGAAAATCATAAAAAATATCATGTTTGTTTAAAATCTGAAGTGTACTTTTCTATCACATTTTAGCAGTACATGAGTACGATTATAATCGATTCACGCCTTTGTTCATTGTGTTTATATTCCGCCATGCCATGCACATGTGGAATAATTACTAATCACAACACAAAGCACTATGATAAACACGCTAACAATAGTGAGGTAACAGCTTTGTCATTGAGAGACCCAGCTAGTTACTCCGTCAAATCGCCATATAATTTTCATTCTTTCGCTGCAGACCCTGTGTCTGTCGTGAAATACCAAGTATATACTTAGTTGCAGTGTGTTAGGCAATGGTCAGTGAACATAATTCTTTTTAATTCTAGAGTTAGCAATTTCAATTAATAACAAGATCAAGCGGTGTAATAATTTTTCCTTTTTGAATCAGGTGTCATGTCTAATTAAAGAAATTAAGCAACAGCATTCCAGATTGTTGTATTTTGAACTCCGTGGTCTGTTGATTACTCTTCAATGTAAATCGTACATTCTGAAAGCATCGCGATTTTTTTTTTAATCGATCGCAATGTTTCGAAGCAAAAATCGTGCAAGCCTGACGTACTGTGGATTATTTTGAACATAATGGAGGAATCCAGGTTTAACTATACAGTTAAGCTGTTGAATGTTCTGAAACTAATATTGTCTGGGTGCTGCTGTTGCTACTTATGGGAGCAACAGCGCCCAGTCAAATTAGTTTCAAAATATTCAACAGAATGTTTATTAAAAAGCATGAATAGTAAAGACATACAATTCTTACAACTTGACAGACTGTTAAGCATTTAATTAAGATAGACTAAATCATGTTATTCATGATGTAATTGATTATGACATTAGCCTACATGTGACATTGTTGATTATGACATCATATGATTGACTAAGAGATTAGATTGGCAGCAATGTCTTCCAATCCAATTATGTTTCTCAGTATTCAACAAAACATTCTTTACATCATGCTCAAAATTGTACTAACAGTTGTCTCTGCTTTTGTTTAGAAACATTTTAACTTATTTCTGAGCAGTACTGTAATAGTATAAAATTTACCAGTCAATCCAGTAGTTAGTTAGTCATAGTCGATTAACACCCCCAATACTCAAGCTAGATAAAAATGTCCTGTGCAGTGGTCTTGAGAAATGTCCATTTGCAGACGAAGAGAAAACTATTTTTGAAAATTTACAACTGGAATGACTGGCTCGATAACCAAGCCACTCATTCCAGTGGTAAATTTTCAAAAATAGTCTTCTCTTGGTCTGCAAATGGAAATTTTTTGGAGTATTTAGGGTGGAAGGGTTAACTAGCAAGTTAGCAAACTATCATTGATCAACCTCCTGAGCTCAGTCGCAAATGCTTACTGCAAACCTTACGTCAGATTCAAAATTATGCGTATCCTTCAGTCGACACTTAAATGCGGTTGGCTAGAACAAAATGAACGTGTAAATATTTCAATAACTAATATAAGTTTGATAAAATTATATATCTCCAACTGGATGCCAATGTTCTCTAGGCCAATTCACATTTTCTTTTATATAGCCATTATTTGAATATTTCGCATTCAAAAATGCTTTTTAGTACACATAAAAAAAGGAGATTCTGTTACTAGGGAATGGATTATTGTAGACTGGTATTCAGCTACAAATGCTTTCAAATGTTACTTCAATAGTGAATCACATACCTGGTCACTATTGTTGACCATGGAAAGGTTTTTTTACTAATTTGACGAAAAGACGATTTAATGGAAAGACGATGATTTTCTGTCTGATTGCTGTTGTTATCTTTGTTCAATTTCTCTTACAGTTTAACATGACGCACATGATCACTCACTTATCATTTGGTCAGGATTATCCTGGCATCATCAACCCACTGGATGAAGTGTATATGTTCACTGATCGATGTATGTATTAGTATTTATACGCTTCTTGAGCTCTCTAGCCCTTTAATAGTAAAATTTCGTCAAGAAAATCAATATATTTGCATATTGAATGTCCATTACCATGCCAAAAGAAGACTATTTTTGAAAATTTACCATTGAAATCGCTGGCTCCGTTAAAGGGTTAATGGGCAAGACCTTTTACGTTTAAATTATTGCTTATTAAGTTTCCATTCTCAGATCAAGAGAAGGATGTTTTGGAAAATTTACAACTAGAATGATGGCTTGGTTATCAAGCCAGTTATTCGTGTGAGACAATTTTAAAACACCTTTTTTTTTGCCTACATATGGGACAATCTGCGGCCCATTGTGCTGCTTCAACAGCATACGGAAAATCCTATCCAATGTTACTCAATCCCGCATCCGAGACACGATCGATTACTTCACCGGATCATGTCAAAGTGGCTTCAAACGTGGATGCAGCTGCGCAGACATTGTATGGGCTCAACACATGCTCGTGTCGGTAGTCATGTCCAAACACTGGGACTTCCACAAAATGGGCATTGACATGTCATGAGCCTTCGACACAATTAAACGCTTAAAGATCCTAGATGTATTACGCCAGGCCAGTTGCGATGAAGATGAGCTACGACTAGTGAGACTACTGCTTGCAGACACCAAACTGAGAGTACGAGTCAAGTCAGTGACGTCTGTAGAGTTTGAGACATCAATCGCCTCCTCACAGGGAGATGGTCTGTCGCCGGTGCTTTTCACCTGCTACTTTGCTGCCGCATTGAAATCTGTGCTGGAAAGTACCACAAGACCAAACTCAGCAGTGTCAATACTGGGTATGCCGCTAGAGATGGAATATGCCGACGATGTGGACTTCATAGACGAGGAAAGAAAACCCCTTGACGAACCTCTCCCAATAGCGGCAAGCAAACTAAAAATTGAGAATCTCTTTATGAATGAATCCAAAACAGAGTTCATCCACATATACCTATCTACAAAGCATGAAACTACAGAAAATGACGATCCACTTCGTGGCGGCGAACCATGGAGCTAAAGTAAAAGCTTGGGCTCACTGCTTTGCAGTACTGCGGACATTTTTACACGCTGCATCATGGGAAACATAGCTTTCTAGTCCTTCTGGAAGCTATGGATTCGTAGATCAAAGATGCCTTTGATAAAGAGGCTACGCTTATACAATGCAACCTGCGTATCCTTGTTGCTGTATAACTATAACATCTGGGCAGCTCCAAAGGCAGCTCTAGACAAACTCGATGCCTGCCACCGCAAACACCTACGCACCATCACTCGACACCGATGTCCAGACAGCATAATTTCCAACGATGCACTATACAAGATGTGTAATATGTCTGTAAAGGTCGCCCAGCAAAGATGGTCCATGTTTGGCCATGTGCTAAGGATGCCAGAAGAGACACCAGCACAGAGAGCCTTGGAATTTGCGCTACTCGGAGCCAGCAAATACAAAGCCAGGAGAGGACGTCATTGCATAAATCTGCTAAGCGTGCTACGAGGTGACCTCAAGAAAGCAGGACTCGGTACACTCAAGTCAAGAATGGACCTGAGGAAGCTAAGGATTTTGACTGAGGACAAGACACAGTGGGCAAAAGCGAAGAAGGACTGATTGCAGCTATAGGATGTTTCTACTACTACAGCCGCAGAATACAGTAATCATTCATATGGGCATTTCTCAACATCAGGCTGTTATTTGACCGTTTAATGCTCTGGTCGGCCAGAAACGACTTCGACAGCGGTCTTAATTTACAAATGTCCATTTGTTGACCAAGAGAAGAGTATTTTTGAAAAATTCACGGCTGGAATATTGCAGGGGAAAATTTTCAAAAATAATTTTGTTCTGAAAAATCGACAATTTGTGCTATGAAGATGAAGAGGCTACGCTAAAAAATAGCAGAGTTATGGCCCTTGCTATATTTTCAAAGTATTGAAGCCTATGGGGAAAATATGTTTGTGTCAGATTTCGCCATTTGTCAAAGGATTAAAAGCAAATTTGGCAAATATGTTCCTTTAGGCAATATCTATTGAGGCTATGAAGATGAAGTGGCCCACTCACAAATAGCATAGTTATGGCCCTCGCTATATTTTCAAAGTATTGAAGCCTATGGGGAAAATATGTTTGTGGCACATTTCACCATTTATCAATTTATTAAAACCAAATTTGGTGGACATGTTCCTTTAAGCAATATTTATTTGGGCTATAAGGATGAAGTGGCCATACCCTGAAACAAGGGTCATAACTCTGTTTTATTAATGCGTTTTTAAGTATTGAAGCCTATTGGGAAAGTACATTTGTAGCATGTTTCATCATTTATCGATGGATTAAAACCCAATTTGACAGATATGTTCCTTGAGGCAATATCTATTTGGGCTAGGAATATTAAGTGGCCACACCAACACATAGCAGAGTTATGTCCCTTGCTATATTTTCAACATATTGAAGCTTATGTGGGAAAACATGTTTGTTGCACTTTTCGTCATTTATTGATGGATTACAACTAAATTTAGTAGATATGTTCCTTTAGATAACATCTATTGGAGCTATGAATATGAAGTGACAAAGTAATCAAGGGCCATAACTCAGGTTCATTAACGTGTTTTTAAGTATTGAGCAGTATGGGAAAATACATATTTTCGCCAATTGTTGATAGTTAAAATCAAATTTAGCACATATGTTCCTTCATTCAACTATCTATTTGAACTATGGATATAAAGAGTATGCATCTTTAAACAAGGGCCATCACTCCGGTTCATTAAGTCTTAAATTATTGATCCCTATGGTGAAAATCCATTTGTTTCGTCAGTTGGTGATGAATTAAAATCAAATTTAGCAGATATGTTTCTTCAGTCAAATATCTATTTGGACTATGGATATAAAGAGGCTGCACATTTAAACAAGGGCCATAACTCTGGTTCCTTAAGACTTGAAACTGTTGAACCCTTTGGTTAAAATAGATTTGCTTTGTCGATGCTTTGTTGATGGATTAAAAACAAATTTAGCAGATTTGTTCCTTCAGGCAATATTTATTTGTCTTATGAATATGAAGTAGGCACGACTTGAAATAAGGGCCATAACTCTGGCGCTTTAAAGAATTTTAAGTATTGAACCCTATGTGGAAAATAATCTGTGTCACGTTTCATAAATTGGAAATGGACTAAAACAAGATCTGTCAGAAATGTTCCATTATTACACTTCAATCAAATGGCAATAGTGTCAGGGATGGCTGCCCCATTGATTAATGGTACTCTTCCTTTTGGTCAATCATGTCAATATTCAGATTGCATTTCCCCATCCAAATTTGTTACTGTGACCTCACCATTGCCCCTTTGGTAAATGTCAGTTTTGTGACAATTGAACTATTGATCAGTAGCGTCTCTGATGACTGCCCCATTGATCAATGGTACTTTTCCCGTCAGTAAATAATATCAATGACACCAATCAATGTTCCTGCATTTTCTCATCCACATTTTTTTACGCTGACCATTGACACGTTGGTAAATGTCATCTGCTAGAGCAATCGTATCTTTCCCATTGGTCTATAATGTCAATCAGACATCAATATTCTTGCATTTCCTCATCCAATTTATTTACTGTGATCATTGACCTGTTGGTAAATATAATTTGACAGGACCATTGGTAAATGGCATGTTTGTACATTTGGACTATTTTGATAGTGTCAGGAATGGGTGATGGTTCATTGATCAATGGTACTTTTCCTGTTGGTCAATAATGCCAATATTCTTGTATTTCCTTATCCAGATTCTTTACTGTGATGATTGTTCCATCAGTAAATGACATCTGTTAACACAGTTGAACAATTTGAGAGTAATGTCAGGGATTGCTGCCCCATTGATCAGTTGTACTATTTCTGTTGGTCAAGAATGCCAATATTCTTGCATTTCCTCTCCAAGTCTTTGCTTGTGACCATTGCCCCGTTCATAAATGGCATTTATTATGTGTGGCCCATGAGCCAATGCAGCTTTCTTTGGTGGTCAGTAGTGTCAGGCATTAATTAATGTAAACATGTTTACAGTTCCTTACCAGCTAGGCGAGCACTATGGCTCTTGGGCCATTTATTTGCATTCTTTGATTGTACTGTCCCCGAATGGTGGTGGTGGTGGTTTAAAGCTGTAACCAGGAAGCATTTTTGGGTAGAAGTTGACAATGTTTGATTGTTCTTGTGAGCAATAATCGAGCAACTGTGTTTTGAGGTTTGATCTCTCTAGTCATGGGTGAGTGGAGTCTATAACTCATCGATTGTTTGTATGGATGGTAAAGGTAGTAGGCAACAGTGTGTGAGATTTAGAAAAGCCATTCCAATTTCTCCAGAATCTTAACATTTTGTACCGTGTTGGGCTGTACTTATCGGAGGTTTTAATATTTTGATGGCATTTAGTAGTGAACATGTTTAATCTTTTAATGGCCATGACGGCCAAAACCGGCCTCTGCAGTGGTCTTTGGGAATGTCCATTTGCAGGCCAAGAGAAGGCTATTTTTGAAAATTTATCACCGGAATGCTTGGCTCGATAACCGAGCCAGTCATTCCGGTGATACATTTTCAAAAACAGCCCTCTCTTGGCCTGCAAATGGACATTCAATAAGCAAATGTTTTGATTTTCTTGGACAAATTTGGCCATTAAAGGGTTAAGTGTTGAGAATGAGGACAATGCTGTCTAGTTTCGCTTAGCTAAATGTTAGAAATGAGAAAGGATCCTGATGAGCGTTTTTGTGGTTAACTCCATCTTCTTCCGTGTTACACCATGGCAGTTGTTCTAGTGCTTGAAAAAGGTCTGTCTGTTAGTCCTCTTGAGCCGACGGACCTACTTCACTGTCAATTCTGGATTGGAACCACTCCTACTCCAGTGTTGGAGATATGTGTATACTGTTATGGAAAGATTATTCCTGTCCTGGGCTTGCTAAAGGTGAGTAGACATGAACCACTGATATATCTTTAGCTGGTGATGAAGTGTCATCTTAGGAAATGAATTTGTCTCTTAAAGGATAACTAGTCTCATCTCTTGATAGGTATTCAGTTGCACGATACCACGGAAATTCAACACATTTTCTCCCGTAAAAAATCTCAGCGCCTACGCCTATGTTTAATGTATACCTCAAAACATCACCGGGGAAGTGAAATTATTTGATTTGAGCACCTAAATATTGCGTATCCTTTAATAAAGGTCGTTTATTACATCAAAATTAATCCACAATTTGATATAAAATGGCGTCGTGAAAAAAATACAATTGAAGAGTTTATTTTAGAGCGAGTACTCGGATATAAATATTCTGGAAGCAGGGACTCGGAACTTGGGAATTTCTATATATTATCATAGCGCGAAAGGAACTGAGTATTATACTGATCTGAATAACGGGTACCCGTTTGATAAACTCCCGTTAGCGTATAATATCTCACGAGAATACGCCGCCTCCCATCACAAAAGAGCCGCTGGCTCCCCAACTTAAGAAGCCGGCTATATTGTCATTCGTAATAATTCAATTTGGATCATTTAATGTTGATCGGCGTTACAAAATTGATGCACATTTTCTCCCATACTTGTTTCGTACATAAATTTGGTCTTAAAATATATTTATATGGAAGCTATTTAATCACGCCAAAACTGTTTTAAGCACAGTTTGACTACAAAAGTGTGGAATAAACTTTATTATATCTTGAACATACCTGGCCTACTATTAGTATTAATCTAATAAGTGGTCGAGATTTACAAATTTGAGGCCTGTATTGACTTCTAGAGGGGCTGGAAATGTATCAGGGCAGAGATTGGTCTGAAGTAGACACACCCTGTAACACGATTGTTATTATTATACACGCTATTCTTACAAATTTTCCTATACAATCTGCTGAGTTAGCGGGTGGGCTTCTAATACAGAGTTTTGCCATTTTGAAACTGCTAAGAAATCATTGGAGCTCATATGTCAAAGTTAGGGGGTGAACTTCTATTAGTGCATAGGCTACAATTACGCGAAATACGGTACCTTCCGTTTTCCGTCTAGAAAAATCTTGATACATTCCTTAGTTTGCAATCAGCAACTGGCGTATTCTGTCCATGTATGTATACCTAAGTGCCTAACCCATAATCTTACAATCTGCAGTATCATAATACCGTCCTCTAAGCAGCATTGACGTAGTTAATATAGTTCATGATTAATCGTATCATCGTGATTATTATTTTTTAAATGATCACGATTATGAAAAGTGAAAAATCGTGCAACCCTAGTATTCAGGTGATCTAATATGCCACTCATAAACTATGCAGGTAATTTTAAGCTTTCTATCATGCCGCTATAGAAAGTTATTCAGGCTTTAGTAGCTAAATGTTGCTACATTTCTACAGCCTATGATGGCTGTCATGATTTACTTTTCAACCAATCAGAAAAAGCCTAGCGTGTCTGATCGGGACATACGGTCAGTCATAGAGGTGCCAGCTATAGTTTGGCAATGTGATATAAAAGCAATCATACAGGTAAGCTGTTGAATATTTTGAAACTAATTTGACTGGAAGTTGTTGCTGCCAGTCAAATTAGTTTCAAAATATTCACGGAGATGAGTGTTACATAATAAAGAATGTAAGGCATTGGCACTTACATGACATCACACACTATCGCTTGAGGAGACAAAATGGTGGCGATCACAGTTGAACATATACGCGATATTACAAAGCAGATAACTGTGATACAGAAACAGGAATCTGACAGGATGTGAATGAACTGGGATCTATAAACAATAATCTATCAGTGCAGTATAAGATTTGAGATGAGATTAGCATCCCTTTAATGGGGAATTCACTCCGGATTCTATTGGTCTCCTAGTTGTTGATGGCAGGTCTTTAGAATTTTTGGTCGTGGATATGTAGGTGAAACAAAATGGAAATTTCAAATACACTGTATACATTAAGTAGTATATTATGGATATTAAAAAACACAGACACACCTGTTGCCAAACATTTAAATTTACCCCACCATGACTCCTCCTCCGTGTGATACAGAATCATAAAAGTACTTCACCACAGCCCTGAAAGCTTGGAAGCATCTGCTCCCTGAAAGGACCGTGCACAGTTTTGGATCGGCCAACTAGGCAACTACATCGCCCAGATCCAATTGTGATCAATCATGCTGAATCGAAATAATAATAATAATAATAATAATAATAAGTACATTTATATAGCGCAAAACTCCATGCAATAGCATGCTCTAAGCGCTTGAAGATCTACGGAATAGAAATTTTTCGAGATTTGATTTGAAAGACTTGAGTATGACAGGTTTTGATATCTAAAGGGAGATTGTTCCATTCAGAAGCAGCGGTGAAGGAGAAAGTCTTCTGTCCATATGTTACCAGTTTTGCTTTCGGAACTAAGATTTCTGTTGTTTTATGATCGGAGAACGCGACCTGGAGCATAGGGCTGTATGAGATCTGACAGGTAAGTCAACGCCGTGTTGTTTACACATTGGTAGGTCAAGCGAAGAATCCTGTAACGGATTCTCTGCTCTATTGGCAGCCAATGCAAGTCACGGAACATTGGAGAGATGTTCGTATTTACCGGAGAGTGAGATAATTCTAGCCGCGGTACTCTGTACAGACTGGAGCTTATGATGATAATGCTGAAACGTAACCAACCTTTCGTAGTAAAACTATTCATTCTGTATAGAGCTGCATGGGTCATGGCTATTATGAATACATGCTTGTTAATAGTTGAGACATTCTCTAATGGATGGATCCGATCTTTCAGTCAAGTATATAATGTCATAATCAATGGATGAATCCGGTTTTAGCTATGCCCCGCTCATCTCTAGCTAAGATCCACCCACGCTTTGCCCGTGTTGGGATCAATCGATCCATGCACTCTCTGAATCTGTTTCGAGAAGACTATGCAGGTAAGCTGTTGAATATTTTAAATTTAATTCGACTGGGTGCTAAGGTAGCAACAGCACCCAGTCAGATTAGTTTCAAAATATTCAACAAAATGTTTATTAAGTAGTAAAGACATACAATTCGTACACCATGACAGACTATTAAGCATTTATTACCGACTAAATCATGTTATTCATGACGTAATTGATTATGACATTAGCCTACATGTGACGTAGTTGATTATAATGTCATATGGTTGATCGATAAACTGGATTCCTCCATTACATTACATGTAGGCAGACGTCACAATCTTAATTGACCATTGTTGACAGTGAATACTCCGTCGTGAAGCTGGAATACTCAGCCCAGTGCACAAATTGTATGTCTTTGATGGATTTACTATTTAATAAACATTCTGTTGAACATTTTGAAACTAATTTCACTGGGTGCTGTTGCTGCCAGCACACAGTCAAATTAGTTTCAAATTATTCAACAGCTTATCTGTATACATGTAGTTACCTTGAAATTGTGATTCTGTGAATTCAGGGCTAAACATATATACACATGTAATATAAAGCAATCCCAATACACACCAAGGGTGGGCGGCACTTAACTAGGAATGGGCGGGTCATTGTTAGCCATTGATCCCTCTATTATTTTATACACACACACATGCAACATATTCTCAGTCTAGTCTGTCAGTTACAACCACTCAGATAAGCTGTTGTATATTTTTAAAGTAATTTAACTTAAATCTGTTGCTCCAACAAGGTACAAACAGAATGGCCAATCTATTAGCTAGTATAATTGAAATCTAGCAAATAAAAACTCTTAACATTCAAACCGTGCAAAAATCGCTTCTGCAGTGGTCTTGAAAAATGTCCATTTGCAGACCAAGAGACTATTTTTGAAAATTTACCACTGGAATAACTGGCTCTATAACCGGTATTCGATATACAACGGTGTATCACGATATCTAACTTGATATTTCATTTGTAAATTTTCAAAATTATCTTCTTGGTCTGCGAATGGACATTTTCTTTGAGAAAATTGAAATTTTCTTTAAGAAATTTGAGGGAGAAATCTCGCTAATTATGTTAGTCAATATGTATCACATAGCAGTGGCAACCACAAGATGATTGTAGCGGTACAGCGTAGTAATAATTTCCTTCATCCACATGGTTTTCCATAGCCTGGCTTGTAACCAGAAAACACCATTTGTACTAGCTTATCTGATGCCACCCGTGGATCTGTACCTATTTGGATCAATCTGTTTTCATGGTAATTACAACCAAATACTGTTAACTGTCTCACTGCTAAATTTCTGCAGACTACATTTTTCCATTGGGTTTAACTCTGGACAGGCTGAATATTTTGAAAACAATTTGACTGAAAGTTGTTGGTGGCTAAGCCACCAACAACTCAGTCAAATTGCTTTCAAAATATTCTGCCAGTCCAGAGTTATGGCCCATTGAAATTAAAGTCTGGTGGCTTACAGCAGCGAGACAGTTAATGAGAGCTTATTCTCCATTCATTGATGATGAATGACTGTTTTCTGCGGCTGGAAGGAATGAAAAGTTATTCACTCGCCCTGTAAGGGAAAGCAGATATTGCGATTGAGTCTGTCTGAGTCTGCATCTGTAAAACTACTGATACGTTTTGGCTCCAATTTTAACATATCAAAGGAACTTCCCGTGCAAGCGGATTTTTCCAGAGTTTTGACATGATATGGATAAAAGGACCCGGATCTGGATCGGATTAAATTCTGCTAATGGTTTAAATATCTTAGCAAAAAGTTGATTTTTTTTTTACCAATCTTCACTATTAACCCTTTAACACTTAATTTATTCAAGAAAAATTTGAGATTTTTCATAGAAAATGTCTATTTACAGACCAAGAGAAGTCTTTTTTAAAAATTTACCACTGGAATGACTGGCTCGGTTATCGCGCCTGTCATTAGTGGTAAATTTTCAAAAATAGTCTTCTCTTGATCTGCAAATGGACATATCTAAAGACCACTGACTGCAGAAGGAGTTTTTGGCTGACATGAGTGTTAGAGTTAAATTTGAATCAGATCTATACTGTTACAGTATAGCACATAAATAAGTTAACATGTTTCCGAAACAAAAACAGAAAAATGTATGTTAGTACAATTTGAAACAGGATATAGGAAATATCTTGTTTACTATTTTGAACACAATCAGATTGGAAGACATTGCTGCCTTAGGCAACAATGTCTTCCAATCGAATTATTTTCAAAATATCCAAAAGTATGTTTTATTTTGTTTTAAAAATATTGAATTATATCTTAACTGTACTGCACATAACTAACACTAATAACTAATGAACATATGGACAAAATAACAGTCAACTGTCATCTGAAATATTTTATTTTATTTTCTCGTGTACATTTTTTTGGCTAATATATGTAATATGCTAATTTACATGTAATTAATCATTTTATATACATGCCCAAATTTCATTGGATCTGGATGAGTTTTGATGCATATGCGTAAGCTTAATTAATAAAACACACAGATATTAATGAGAAATCATGTCAATATATTTAGAGACTGACACTTCGCAGGCCACAGCAGGTTATTTTTTGGAAATTTATGACAAGAATGACTGTTGGTTACTGACCCAGCCATTCTAGTCATAAATTTTCAAAAAATAGATGCCTTCGCTTTATAGCATGCCGATGGTTATTTTTCAAGACAACTGCCATTTTTGCCCAGCATGATCATTAAACGCTTAAAGCTTAAGTGTCACTTTAAAATGACGATGTTTTTAAAAATAAGTATGCCATGCTTTTTGAGGGATTTGTCATTGAAAGTTTGTCATTGAAAGGGTAGTCTTACGGCTGAAGTGTCATTTTGAAATGAAGAAATCATTTGTTAAAGAAAAGTAAATTATTCATGTTTGTATCACTTTTGTATCAAAACAATATGACAGATGCTTACATGATGCAAACATGAATACTCTACTTACTATTAAAATTACTATATTTACTATTTTAATTTCAAAATTCTTTTTGTAATGACACTTCAGCTTTAAGCTTGTTGGGTTGGGCAACTACAAGAGAATAACCCATATGAACCCTTTAATGTCTAAATATTTTCAAGAATTTAAAAATTCTTGCTTACTGAATGTCCATTTGCGGGCCAAGACGATTTTTTGGAAAATTTACCACTGAAATTACTGGCTCCGTAATCAAGCCAGTAATTCCTGTGGTCTTGGCCTGCAAATGGGCATTCCTTGAGATTACTGCCAGGCCTGCTTTGGTTGGCTTAGCCATGAAAGTGTTAATGATCAAAATTAGTCACAAAAATTGCGCCTAGTGAATGTTGATAAACAGGCCAAGAGAAGACTATCTTTGAAAATTTACCATTGGAATGACTGACCCGGTTGTCGAGTCAGTTATTCCAGTGGTAAATTTTCAAAAACAGTATTGCTGTGTAAACGGACATTCCTCACGATCACTGCAGAGGGTTGGTTTTGGCCAAATTGACCATTAAAGTGTCAACCACATACTTTGCCTTGTCTCTTATAAGTGACATTTTGATTGTGACATAGACATGATTTAGTTTCAACCTAATTTACCTTTCCAGAGTACCCACCCATCATATGACCTCGTAATGAGCTGCGTGATGTGTACAATGACATCACAATGAATGACGTCGATAAGTACGTCACGAACGCATATTTGAAGACAGTCTATGCGTTGCTGTACAAATTGTTTGCTTTTACTATTTAATAAATATTGTTGAATATTTTGAAACTAATTTGACTGGGCGCTGTTGCTGCCACAGGCAGCAACAGCACCCAGTCAAATTAGTTACAAAATATTCACAGCTTCCCTTTATAGTTTTCAGGAAATTAACAGTTAGGGCATTGATCAATCCCAACACGGCGAGGTGTGGGTGGAGCTTAGCTAGTGATGGGCGGGGCATAGCTAAAAATGGAAAGGTCCATTAGACTTGATAATGCAGCAACAACAACTGGTCAAATTATATTTTGATTCAAAATATTTAGCAGAAGTTAATTCTTTGATTTTAAAGCATTTGGCATACATTAATTACAGCTAAATGTTCAACCACAACACTCATACTGGCCAAAAACAGCCTCAGCAGTGATTTTGAGGATTGTCCATTTACAGAGCAAGAGAAGACTATTTTTGAAACTTTACCACTGAAATGACTGGCTCGATAACCAAGGCTGTCATTCCAGTGGTAAATTTTCAGAAATCGTCTCCTGGCCTTCGAATACCTGTAGGCATTCATTAAGCAAAATATTTTCTTGACCAAATTTAGTCCGTAAATGGTTAAAGGGTGAATATAGAAATATGTCTGTAAATACATGAAATACTGGCATGATTGGTTTATCAGCACACAATGAATATATGGTCAAGAATATATGTAGGACCAGTGACAGATACATAGAGACGCGGCGATAAGGTGTACTACGATATAACACTCACAACATCACGTTACTGAGTAGTTTACCATTTAGAACAATGAGTGATGTTATAGAGCATACATGTATTTATCTCCCTTGAATTCAATAGCAAATAATGTTAGTTTACTGCAGGTAACACCAGAGGGAGAAGTGTGAAAAATTCCTCAACTTGTCGCGTTTCTATGTACATGTTTCTGAGTTTGCACAAACACCCTTTAATCCTCAAAGTTGTTTTAAAAATGTGTCTTTCTAGAAAATATCCATTTGCAGACCAAGAAAAGAAAAATTTTGAAAGTTTACCACGGGAATGACTTTGTTACTGAGCAAGTCATTCCAGTGGTAAACAGACATTTCCCCCCAAGACATCTACAGAAGCTGTTTTAGCCGGTTTGAGTGTTAAAGGGTTAAAATATACTATTATTTCCACTTTATCCAGCAAACATTTGCAATACAAGTGACAATGCGCATCAATTAGTAACCCTTTAACACTTGAATTTCTTCAAGAAAATTTCAGTTTTGTCATGGAAAATTGTCCATTTGCAGACCAAGAGAAGACTATTTTTGAAGATTTAACACTGGAATGACTTGGCTCGGTTATCGAGGCAGTCATTCCAGTGGTAAATTTTCAAAAATAGTCTTCTCTTGGTCTGCAAACGAACATTTCTCAAGACCAGTGCAGAAGCCGTTCTTGGCTGATATTAGTGTTAAAGAGTTAAGTACAGTTCATAACATGTTTCCAAACACAAAATAAAACAGTGTTTAATATTTTGGAATAATGGCAATGACTTCCAATAAAATTATGTTCAAAATATTCATCAGAACATTTCTTACATCGTGTTCAAATTTGTACAAACTGACATGATTCTGTTTTTGTTTTGGAAACATTTTAATGTATGTACTGCATTCTCTAAGCCTTGATATGAGTGCTTTCCTAATAATAACCTTCATTATTGCCGTCACCATGTTTATAGTTCAAACTGAAAATAGCAACATGATTAAATATAAAACAAGAATTCTGCGGAATTAAATGTCTCGTCTAACTGGTCCGTGTCATCGTAGGTGCAACTTGGGTGCAAGGGCACCTTTATGCATGGAAACGGATCTTCCATTGTGTCATTCCCGAAGGAACCAGAGCAGCGCAGGTTTTTATAACCTGAATGCGTGATTGAACCCAGCTCTTTGGATTTGAATCTCAAGCATCTGCGACAACATAGATAGACATCGGCGCTTGGCGACCTTGCCCTTTGATCTTGTGGCGTTAAGCAATCCCCTGTGTATCATTTGCAAGGTAACCATGCAGGAAAACTGTTTAATATTTCGAAACTAATTTGACTGGAAGCTGTTGCTGCCTCAAAATATTCAACAGAATATGTTTTATATCGTAGAGTTTACTTTTACAGGGATTTGTCAATGAGTGTTAATGTCATCACACTGATTCAGACATATAAGCCAAAGCGATTGGCTAAACTCAAAACAAAGTTGATAAAACAGTTTTGTACCAAGGTCACAGTGACCTTGACCATCGACCGTGTGACCGCTGTGTATCCCAAGTTATGTTCAGAGATTTGCTAACTCGGAATGTAACGTAACCGCCGCCGTCATAAAAGCGTGACACCCATGTATCACTCCTGCTGCACAGAGGAGAGAGGATATCAGTGTTACAGTAACGCGCTGCACAGAGGAGAGAGGATATCAGTGTTACAGTAACGAGATATTGGAGAACATCTTTTAGATTGTCACCACTTGACCTCAAAAGTATAACTGTCTTTGAGCTGCTCTTGTTGGTTGAGGTAACTCTATGACCATGCTTAGTTCTAATGATTTGACCAGTTTTGAGACAAAGGCAAAATGAGCTAAGCAGAAGAACCTAGCTGTTAGTCTGCATTTTATACAAGTCAACTGTTACAATGACCTTGACCTTAATATCATTGTATCCAATCCCCTTAATATCAGGAAGCATGTGTACAAGTTTAATCTCAATATGGAAATATAAGACCATATGTTTAGCTGAACCAAAACCTTAAACGTAAAAAACTTTTATATACCAAGGTCAGTGACCATGAACTTTGACCTCATGATATCAATAGCATTGTGCTCCATTCCCTTCATATAAGGAAGTAGGTGATCAGGTTTCGTCCCAATAGGGTGAAGCTCTGCCAGCTAAACCAACAACTTAACCATAAAAATAGTTTTATACCAATACCAAGACCACAGTGACCTTGAACTTTGACCGCAGGACCTCAATATCGTTGTGGTCCCCTTGATATAAAGAAGCAGGTGTCCAAGTTTAGTCAGACCTGCCAATAGGGTGAAGCCATACCGAAATATTCGACGATATGTTGAACTAAACCACAAACTTAACCGAGATTGGAAGCAGATAGACAGTGTAATGGAATCAATTGATATATTTGGGCATTACTGGCAAAAAATTTCGCCAATAATGGATGATTGAATTTATCAATTGGTATAGATTTCAATTTTAGAGGCTGACTCCATGTTTGGGCATGTGCTAAGGATGCCATAAGACACCAGCACACAGCCTTGGAATTTGCCCAACTGTAAGACAGCAAATATAAATCCTGGAGATGACGGCATTGCATAAATCTGTTAAGCATGCTGTGAGGTGACCTTAAGAAAGCAGGACTTGGTATACTCCGATCAAGAATGGACCTGAGGAAGCTAAAGATTTTGGCTGAGGACAATACACAGTAGTCAGCGGAGGACTGATTGCAGCTGTAGGATGTTTCTAGGCGCAGAATACAGTAATCATACATATATTTGTAAGTCACGTCACAACCCATGCCCATTTTGAGAGTTGCTGTCCCAGACTGCAACAGATTATACAGCAACGACATTTGAATTGAAGTACACAAAATTTGAGGCGAAGAACAAAACAATCATCCCACTGGCATGCCTGGTGACCTACAGCCAGGGGAACAATCATCCCACTGGCATGCCTGGTGACCTACAGCCAGGGGAACAATCATCCCACTGGCATACCTGGTGACCTCCAGCCAGGGGAACAATCATCCCACTGGCATGCCTGGTGACCTACAGCCAGGGGAACAATCATCCCACTGGCATGCCTGGTGACCTACAGCCAGGGGAACAATCATCCCACTGGCATGCCTGGTGACCTCCAGCCAGGTATGACATTCACCATACTCAGCAGCTAATCCATAAGCTATCAAAAAAGCAAGTAATGGAGATCCAAACTGTCACTAAATTATCTGACGTCGTAATCAATTGTCACTAGTTAGCTGATGCCACAATCATGAAGTATAACTCTGTCATGAAAACCGAAAAGTCTGTCATGAAGTGTACAAATTGTATGTCTAATGAATTTACAATTTAATAAACACTAAAATATTTTGAAACTGATTTGACTGGGAACTGAACAGTTACCATTGGCAACAAGAAGCCCCAGTCAAATTAATTTTTAAATATTCAACAGCTCACCTTGGAATTGGGATTTTATGAATTTAGGACTCGAAGTACATTAACCATTTAACCCTAAAATTTGTTCAAGAAAATTTCAATTTTCTCATAGATAATGTCCATTTGCAGACCAACAAGCCCGTTTTTTGAAAATTTACAACTGGAATGGCTGGCTTGGTTATCGAGCCAGGCATTCCAGTGGTAAATTTTCAAAAAATAGTCTTCTCTTGGTCTGCAACATTTCTCAATACCACTACAGAAGCCGTTTTTGGCTGATGAGTGATAAAGGGATAAAATCAATTCCAACGTGCTTATAAAATATTTTTAGATACATTACATTACTATTCTGTTGAATATTTTGAAAATACTTTGCCTGGAAACCATTTCTGTCTACGGAAGCACAAATTATTTACAACATATCCGTCACCTTTCCTGTATGATTGCCCTGAAATATGGCTCCATGTCGAGATTTCATCAGTGGAAGCGTAACCTCTGATTGGTTACGTGAAGTGAGAAATTTGTCAAATTCTGGGGCCTGACAACTGATCTCCATTTTGAAACTGGTGGTACTATAACTAGACAGAAACCACATTCATCAACAGCAGTATCAGAATGGAAATCACCAGAATGGCTTCCAGAACCCACCAGAATGGCTTCTTCCAGAACCCACCAGAATGGCTTCTTCCAGAACCCACCAGAATGGCTTCTTCCAGAACCCACCAGAATGGCTTCTTCCAGAACCCACCAGAATGGCTTCCAGAGCCCATCAGAATGGCTTCCAGAGCCCATCAGAATGGCTTCCAGAGCCCATCAGAATGGCTTCCAGAACCCAACAGAATGCCTTCCAGAACCCATCAGAATGGCTTCCAGATCCCGCGAGAATGGCTTCCAGAGTCCGCCAGAATAGCTTCCAGATCCTGCGAGAATGGCTTCCAGAACCCACCAGAATGGCTTCCAGATCCCACCAGAATGGTTTCCAGAACTGTTCAACACGACTACCAGACTTCATGGGAGTAACTCGATTTTAATCATGATTTTAGGTGCAACATCAGTAAAATCAATGTGTGTGTGCACATCATATAAATTGATTGCATACAATTGTACCTTCTCAGTGCAGTACAATGTACTTAATCATGTGATAACTATAACTTTCCCTACACACCCTACGTCCTACCCCACCCCTTATAAGTACTTTGTTGAAAAGATATTGATTCTCGATGCTGTACTATGTCGGCTGAATAATTTGTTAGAAAAAATTGTCACAAATAAATTAATTTCTCGTGCTGTCAGCATCGGATTCCTGTGCCGACTGCCATGAATGTTCCAAACGTCCCACCACCCTGGATCATGGTCTTGCCAACATTCTGTATCAACTCCCGTCCTCTCATGCCATATCTGAAACAAAAAATATTTTACTTGTAGTTACATTCAAAAGTTACATGTACATTCTCAATTTTAACCCTTAAATTTTTTAATTTTCTCATAGAAAATGTTAATTTGAACACTATTTTTGACAATTTACCACTGAAATGACTGGCTCAGTTATCAAGCCAGTCATTCGAGTGATAAATTTTCAAAAATAGTCCATTGGTCTGCAAATGGGCATTTCTCAAGACCACTGCAGAGGCCATTTTTGGCTGATATGAGAGTTAAAAGTAAAACCAGTCTCCACACTGGCTCTAAGGAATGGCCATTTACATACTAATCGAAGTCTATTTTTGAACATTTATCACTGGACATGCTGAATGACTTTACCAGTGGTAAATTTTCAAAAATAGTCCTCTGTTGGTCTGTAAATTGACATTGAACATGTTGCATAAGAAAATTTTCTTAACAAAAATTAACCATTATATTGGGGGCTAAAATAAAACTGCCATATGATATTTACCATATACGCAATCAGCTAGATCTTTCAATCGAACGCAACATACCGGTATACAAGATTTTCTTAAATATTTTTTTAATTACCTCGCCTGGAAGCAGGTGCCTAATGCAGTTTCCAGTCAAACTAGTTTTAAAATAGTAACCCTTACCACTCTGGTGTCAGTATTCTATTTATTGTGTCAATAGCAAAGAAACTGCTGTATATTTCTCAACAATTTTGGTGGAAGATGTTGCTGTCTATGACAGCACCATCTAACACCAAATTTGTTGAAAAATAAACACCAGTTCATCTTTTACTTTAATTTGATTTGGTCAGAGTAAAAACTACTAGTTACCTGTTTATCAACCCCCCTTGTGCATACAGCACCTCAAAGCACTCAAAGTCCTACGTACCTATATCAATGAAGGATTCCAGTTTATCCATCAATCATATAACGTCATAATCAACTACGTGACATGTAGGATGATGTCATAATCAATTACATGTATTGCATGAATGATGTAGCTAAGTTTGTCATGAATGCTTAATTGATGGCTGTCTACGCTTTGTTGTACGAATTGTATGTCCTTCCTTATCCTTATTATTTAATAAACATTCAGGTGAATAGTTTGAAACTAATTTGACTGGGCGCTGGTATTGCCATAGGCAGCAACAGCACTCAGTCAAATTAGTTTCAAAATATTGAATAATTTACTTGTATAGTTTTCTGAAAATTGAGAATCGGTGAGTGAATGGATCGATCGATCCCGACATGGGTAACACATGGTGGAACTATTTGCAGGCCAATAAAGACTATTTTTTGAAAATTTACCATGGAATGGCGCACTATAACGTTAGTTCTCTTCGCCGGGAAATGGATATTCAATAAGCAAAATATTTTTATTTTCTTGACCAAATTTAGGCAGTAAAAGGGTTAATTTTAACCATGTGTATCCAGCATTAAGAATAATATAGTGTTGTCAGTACCTGTTGTCCGAGATGACACAACCTTCCATGGGAACTTGACTTTTCAAAATAATCACATATATCTTCCCCACCCCTAACTCCTTATCCACAGACTATATTTTGTATATAACATAAGTCTTAAATTAATATTTTGTATCCAACTTGATTGGAAATCTACAGGAGAGTACAACAACAATGGTTTCTAGTCAAATTAGTATCAAAATATGTACTAGTTTAACTGTGCAGTGAGAGACTATTTAAAGTACTGTTGAAATTGGGCCATTGAATAAGGAGTAGCAGCATTTTACATGGTCCTGGAACATTTTTGGAAACACATTTTCTTGAAATCTGCCAAAACATAGACCAATCAAAATTGTATATACAAATTCTGAAGCCTAGCCACATATGGTCCCTCTAGCCAAATTAAGCTCAAATCTGCCAAGTGGTTAATGAGCAATGAGGAGTAAGTAGTGTTTTAAGCAAACGTTGATGGACGGACAGTCACCAAAGCATAAGCTCACTTGGCCCTTCATGCCAGGTTAGCTAATAAAATGAGTTTAGCCACAAATCTTCTTTTTCATATAATCGAGACTATGTGGAAATAGTCTACCTATATATATATATATATATCGCAATCGCCTCTGTGTTTGATGGAATTCAATCAAATTTGTTATGCGAGTTGTATGGGTTAGGGAAAGGTGGAATTCAACCAAATTTGGTACGTTAGTTACCCCTATGATTGTGGATTGTGAGACAATGTCTACATTAGGCTCTGCCTCCAATGAGGGGTAGAGTGGGTGGGCGTGGTGGAAAAAAAAATTGGCGACAGCGTGGTGATGAGCGATGGTGTTCTATCGACTACACGTGCATACTAGTTTACTGTGTTTGACACTAACCTTAGTGCCGAAAATCCTCCAAAGATAGCTCCTGAAGCCATGCCAACACAAAATCCCAACATAAAGCCCATCTTGATACGACTCCAACAGGTAGGGCCACCTCCAGGTGTGAAGCTGCCTGGTGGTGGGGCTGGCATCTTCTCACAGATTTAATGTACTGAAATGATAAACAAAACAAATTTCAAGTATAAATCTGAGCAGGGATAGAAATTACCCACTGATACTGTGATCTGTAGGCCTTTTTCGCATACGGATCAGTACAGGATAATGGCTTTATCGCAGTAACTGATCCGGTTGGATCGCTGTGTTTCAGTGGTCCAGTAGTTTTAAGACACAATTCAAACAGGATTTACTGCTTACATCATCAACCAGCTGCTGGTGAAATCTGCTGTGTTTTAACTAGGGCTGCGCGGTTTGGCTTACAGCCATATCGGTTTGGATATGACTTCATATCGGTTTTATCCGAATATCGGTTTTATGGACATGAAACAAAAAATTTAAATGATAAAAATTAGCACGAAAACAGAACCTATTTTCACGCCCAGATACATTCGTAACGTTTTACGCCTTTAAAGCTTAATATACCTTATAATATCCATCATCGCGGGAGTGAAATTATTAATTATACCGCCTAAATATTACGCACAGTTAACTAAACATCGTTTATTTTGTCAAAATTAATCATAAATCAGCAAAACAGGTTGCGAAAAGATGTAAATCACGCGATTGTAATTAATTATGATGTAATTATCTCCCTTTCTTCTTTCATTTCCAATTCGGCCCGAGGACGAAATCATGCCTTGAAGAAAATATTAACTGTAATATTGCGATAGCGAATTTCATAAGTTAATATGATATTGTGTATAGAAGATAACGTTTTAAAAACGGTTTGAGTAATAATTTTATTTAAAATTATATCCTAATCAGCAAAATGTATTCAGCATTATATTTATTGGCGAGATTTTGATGCATTCGGGCGATTTAGTGTTGGAACGACTTTGCATTATGTTAATTAGCCGGTGACGTAAATAAAATGGATGCCGTTGTTTAGAAATGTTTTCCCCGATACAAATTTTAATGACAAATTCCCACATTAGTATTGTGTTTTATAATGCAAATTTATCTGAGACTACCAGAGAAAAGACGAGTGGATATTTATTTAATTAATTCGCTGCTTGATTTCTCTCGGCGTACAGCGAGTTACACAATATGCGCAATTGGGGCCACGTTCAATTATTAGTTGCCCCGAACATAGCTTAATGGAAAGTATGGCCATTATTATTCATTACGATTTTCATGCTCGTTAGGATCTTTTATTTTTAACAGTCCTGATACGAAAAACCGAAAATATATTCGTTCATATTCGGTTTTTCGATATTTATTTTTTATAATCGGTTATGAAACCGTCAGTGCAGGATATCGGTTTTAAATATGGTATCGGTATATCGCGCAGCCCTAGTTTTAACCCTTTAATCGTCAAGTCGACCAAAAAGGCCTCTACAGTGGTCTTGAGAAATGTTCATTTGTAGGCAAAGAGAAGACTATTTTTGAAAATGTACTACTGGAATGACTTTCCAATGGTAAATTTTCAAAAATAGTCTTCTCGTGGCTTACAAATGGACCTTAACTAAGTAAACATTTTGACTTTCTGATTAGGGCTGCAATGAGACACTAAACCCCGATGCAATACGCGTCATGGTATTTGTGTTACGATACATATCGCAATACGTACCTGTAACTATATACATGTACATGAATGATGTATGTGTTTTACGTAAATAAGCGATTTTGATGTTACATTTCCTCATTAATAACATCTGAACAACTAGTGTTACAATATTTTCCCTATTTTAACCGCCCCTCCAAATTATACCGCCCCCTTGTTTTTGAGAACTGCGAAGAAAAAAGACTGCTCCAAATTCCCAAAAGTACAGAATGAAGACAAAAAACAAAAAACTTTGCACGACAATTGAACATTTCCATGCTAAATATTTCATACCGCTTTTGCATATGCTTAATGTATAGCGCATATATATATCCACCATCGCGGGAGTGAAATTATTAATTGGGACCGCCTAAATAGTGCGGTAAATACTGCGGTATACTTTATTAAACATTGTTTATTTCATCAAATGTAATCCAGATTTTGATAAAATGGCGACGTGAGAAGAGAAATAACGATTTGTATCACGTGATGTATCAGCTTTCGCTTAGTGGGACGACTTAATGTCGTTACTCGAGTTGTGGCAAGACACTAATATTAGTACCCGGGTAGATACTTCACAATCCACATACATAGGAAGGTAGCTTCGAGTAGCTACGAGAGTGGTGGCATAAACTCGGCCTATAGTGGAAGCTGATTAATAATCGGAAGAATCGTCTGTGTTTTACAGACCTAATTTAATGGACACGGAATGTACTGTCTATATATATAATCAATACGTGAGCATATACATTTATATCCGACCCACCTAACGGGTACCCATCAAAATAACGGCGATCTACTGTGAATTTTTCTCCCTAATTAAGCCGCCCCATTACGCGACCGCTAACCACCCGGCGGTTAAATTAGGGAAAATAGTAGGTATACCATTTACAGCATATAGTTATGGATTAGTTGGAATTGGTATTCACAGTAATGGGAAATTTACACATTAAAATCATACGGCTCTACTCTTTTACTAAATTTTAAACACAAATAAATCAAAGTATGAAATTATTTTTACATGTATCTTGAATCTTGAATCTGGAAAAGTATCGTGATACGCTATGTATCGATGAATTGTTGCAGCCCTATTCCTGATGATTAAATGATTAAGTATCCTAATAATATGGTGTTTACACAAATAATGCATTCAGAACATTTGATTAATTTTATTTTTTGTGCGCAGTACTACGGTACTGATCAGTACAAAGTTTCACCTGGGGTTTATGTGAAGTTTATGGTGTACAGATCCGTATGGATCACCATTAAAAAATGTTTATTTCTAGCCCTGCATGAGAATTGTATGGAAATAGCCTTGTGCACGTGTTATTCATGTGAAAAATGATGAATCTGCATATCAGGTACAGGTACTCGTAAATTTTATCAGACTTAGGAATAATATATAGCCCCAAGTTATGAAGCAATAATATTAGAAAAATATTTGAAAATTTCAATCGTCTTCTGAGCCGACATTTTACTTTTTGTAGCCACTAGTGTTCTCGCTTCTGCTCAGTATAAAACCATAATTACCCGTAATGCTAATGCTAGTCATTGTACTGTTAACCTCTGACATGTCAAAAGGTGAGCTCAAAATTGCTCTCTACGACCAGTGCGAGGTGAGTGATTACTCCTCTTGTAGAACGAAAATGTGCAATACTACATTTGCATTTACAGCAAAAATCTAAGTTTTCATTTAAGTTTTGAGATGAGATGAACTATTTATTGCTCTCCTGGGATGAAAAGCAAGGTGAATGACAGCTAGCTCTCCTCAAAAACGAAGCCTTGCATATACAAAGGCTGGTCATGCTAGTGACTTATTCACATGTATAAGCTGTCTCATTCATCAACTCAATCAATTGGAAGGTATTTGATGGAGTTGTAACCGGAGTCGTATTAGTAAATACACCAGCTGGCTATATCGTTAATCTCTCCCCCTTCTATTGTTAACGTCATATGGCAAAGAGCCTGGTAGGTGGAGAGATTGACGATAATGCCCACCGGCTCATTAGCATTCTATAGTTAGGTGCCTTAGTCAAGTGTGCTACACAAATACTGCCAAGCTAAAAGCTGAATCTGAATAACAATGGAATGGTGTATTCCGTAACTGTATTGGGTAGTTTTAGCTTTTTTCATGAATCCGAATAAAATACTGCACTTGAAGACAATGTGTATAATAATGCACAATATGTTGCTATTGTCATTAATGTAATGTCTTCTTTATATTCTGACAGTTGTAACATTCCATTCTTTCCCAATTCATTTATTTTCGAAAACTGGTGTCTACTACCACGAAAATACAAACACATAAAGGATACTACTTTCAAAGTGTATGCAACATATAAAAAATAAATGTAGCCAAATAATATTCAAAATTACATCTTATAGCGGGACTGTCTTTTCTTTTTTACTTAACACTTGTGTGAAAACGTCTTTAACACGAACTGAACTAAAACTAGAAATGTCATTGATTCGTGCTCTACTACCATGATGCAATGCAATGGGTTTAACTCAAGACTATAATATTCTGTAACAGGGGATTTTATCACCGTGATGAGGAAATTGTTAGGAAGAGACTAAGCATAAATCATATTCTGTCAGATATCATCAGTTTGTCTAAAGTTTATGCAATTACTGTAAAATGGCAATATCGTCTTTCTATCTCCCTATGAAGACTGGGAAGTAGTTTTTCTGCTTTAGTAGCTCACCTGGTCGAACATTCGTCAACTTTTTGTTTAAGACGCTTCACAACAATCACTGGGCCAATTTCAATTATATTTGAAATAGATCCGAGGTTGTTGAAATGAAGCACTGGCCAATTTGGCTGCTGACCATTTTGGATTTGGCTGATTTCTTTTTTAAGCGTCTTTAGACATCATCTCCGAAACTGCTTGGGAGATCAATTCAAAAGTCATAAAGCGTCATCTAGGGCAACAGCCGAACAAAGTTAGTTCAGGGGAACTTGATTGACCAAATGCGTCGTCGGGAATCCTGAATAACCTAATTTTAATGAAAATTCTCCAGAAGCGCTGAACTGATTGGGCCAAAATTTGGGAGATATGATTAGGGATTAAGGGCAATTAACATTTGTTCAAGGGAAGTTGATACTTAAAAAGAAATGGCTACCGTCGACCAATAAAAATGTAGTGTGTTTGGCGGCTATATTGGATGTTTTTATTTGATGCATCTTGAAGGCGAAATTTGCCACTCAAAACTGTCAGATGAAATGTTTAGTGGGCATCTTGGATTATTTTCCCACCACAATCTCCCATGCTAAAGCAGTAGGAAATTTAAAATATCTGCATTTCTAGAATCACTGACGATTTCAAATTTTATTTGGCAGAAAGCATCCTTAGGGCATAGAGATCCTATTGTGCTAAAATGATGCTGATTGGCTAATTCCATCTTGGATTTTGGCCGGTTTTTAGAAACATCTTTAAAAAATCTTCTCCGAAGCCACTTGGAGAATCAAAACTCATGAAACATCATTTAGGGCAACAGCTAAAGCAAGTTTGTTCAAGAGAACTTAATTGGCCATATGTTTCGGTGGCCATCTTTGATGACCTAGTTTTCGTGAAAAGAACTCCAAAACAACGGAATGGATCTGGCCGAAATTTGTGATATTGGATTAGGGACTAAGGGCCATTAAAGTTTGTTTTAAGGGAAGTTAGTATGTTAAAAAATATGGCTGCCATCGACCAATCAGAATTCAGTGTTAGGTGGCCATGTTTGTTTTTTTATTAATTTTGAATCCAAAATTGGTTTTATGTAGGTCTTTCGTAATTCTGATTTCAATTTTCCACTTTCGAAACTCAAATAAACGGGTTGATGGCTATCTTGGTGGGTTTTTCCATAATGAAGCAATGGGAAATTTAAAATGTCTTCTCGAGAACCATGAGTGATTTTACTAAATTTGGTAAGACACATCATTGTTCTTGTTGCAGTTCTGGACAAACCTACAGGTTCTACTTATAGGTGATTACCTTTCTAGTTGAAATGTCTACATTCCAGGTGAGCATTAGAGGCCCTTGGACCTCTTGTTTTGTTTTGGAAACGGTTTAAATTATTCCTGAGCCGTACCCTAGGCCGTTCATAGAAAGATAATCCATGATTTTTTTCTTCCATTTATGTGTTTCAGCAAATATTATGTTCCAGTATTTTATAAAGATTGTTCCAACAACTTATGTGCAGTTAGATGGACAGGTATGTAACTAATATTTGCAAGTGTTCATATATAAATTCTATCTTGCTATACACTGATGAAGTGTGGGTGGAGCTAAAGATGGGCGTGACATAGCTAAAACTTGATTCCTCCATTATCCTCCCAGCTCATCTCACACCCCATCCTCATTCTGAATTCGTCGTCAAATTTAAATCTGTCATGCACAAAATGAGGTCAAGAATTCGCTGATGTTGCGTATATGCTGATATCACCCGAATACTTGATGGATCAAGTCGATTTGAATGTCTGTATCAAGCTAGTGATATAGAGATTAAGATGATACCAAAATCAACATGATCCACAGTGTTGCTTTTACAGTCCGCTATGGAGATAGACTGGGTCCCGATCTGTCTGGTATCCGAAGTTGAGTCTATGTAACAGTCTAGTCATTGTGATGACGTAATAAGATGGCCAGTCATTACATTAAAGGTGTATTCTCGAAAAAGCTACGCATGTATTTTTAGATTGACCCCATCCTAAGCCATCCAATATCATCATGATTCAAAGCTGGACTTCAAGTATATTTTTAGCTATGACTTGCAACTAGTATAAGTATGTCCGTTGTTCAGTCTCTGAAATTTATTTCATTTCTGACAAAGCCACCTATTGCGTTTTATAAATATGTAGTGAGCATGTGTGGTAGAATGCTGCGTGGAATGGACCTATCCAGTTTTAGCTATGCCCTGCCCATCTCTAGCTAAGCTCCACCCACACCACGCTCGTGTTGGGATAGGACAATCTCTGAACTCCCTGAATATCAATTTCCAGAAAACTGTGGCAGCAACAGCGCCCAGTCAGATTAGCTTCAAAGTATTCAACAGCATTTTTATTAAATAGTAGAGACATACAATTCTTACAACGTGTGTGACTATTAAGAGTTAAAGTCAGTCCATATAGAATCATTTATGACGTAATGATTATGACGTCATTCTACATGCCTCTTAGCTGATTATGACATCATATGATGTCATTACCCTCGAAAGATCCATTGAAAGTGATAAATATACTGTTTACTTGTTTTCAGACATTATTCACAAATCAATTCTCTGTGACGAAACATTCGAAGCGTGTTCTCGGCAATACAGGCGAGCAAGGATTACCTGGTCTTTTCTTCAGTTATGAATTGTCTCCAATGATGGTCAAATATACTGAAAAACACAGGTAAGTACCATTGTACTGTCTGAAAAATACAGGTAAGTGCTATTTCACCAGCGTCTGAAAAATACAAGTAAGTGCTATTGCACCCGCGTCATAAAAATACAAGTAATTGCTATTGCACCTCTGTCTGAAAAATACAGGTAATGGAACGATCTGATCTGTCACTCAATTGTCTGATGTCATAATCAACTGCGTCACATGTTAACCCGTAACACACTGATGTCAATATTCTATCTTTTACAGAGTCAATAGATGAGAAGCTGATGTACATTTTTCAACAATTTTAGTGGACGATGTTGCTGTCTATGACAGAACCACCTTCCACCAAATTTGTAGAAAAATGAACATCAGTTCATCTTTTAATGTAATTTGAAAATAAAAAAATGTGTCATCAGAGTGGTACGGGTTAACTGACGTCACAATAAAAATGATAGGTGATAGATCCATCACAAAGGTGGCAATAATGAGTCACAAAAGTGTCTGTGATTAATTTATAATTTAACTCTTACCACTCTGATGTCAAAATGTTAAATTTTCAAATTAAAATAAAAGATGAACTGATGTTTATTTGTCAACAAATTTGGTGGAAGATGGTGGTGTCGTAGACAGCAATATCTTCCACCAAAATTGTTGGTACACTAGTTTCTTTGCCATTGACACAGTAAATGATAGAATATTGACATCAGCTTGATACGGGCTAATAAAGATTCTGTTGAATATTTCGAAACTAATTTGACTGGGAGCTGTTACTTCCTACTGCTGCCATAGGCAACAACAGCCTCAATTATATTAGTTTCAAAATATTCAACAGCTTGCGTGTATAGTTAGGGCCGTAACAAAATTGTGATTATGTGTATTCTGATTTCAAAGTTGTAAATTAATTCCAACACACGTAGAAGTGGGTGGAGCTTAGCTAGAATGTGAGTTGCAAATATGATTGGGGATTGCAAGATGACAAAAAGTCAAATATGACATTTACATTGTTTTTTGCGCGCTTGGTGGCAGGAGCTCAAAAGGTCAGTGTTTGCGAAAGAATGGTGTGCGTGCGCGCACATTGTAATAGTCTTTTTTATGATTCTCTGTTTTTCAGATCTTTCATGCATTTTCTCACAGGACTATGTGCTATTATTGGTGGTATATTTACAGGTATGTCTTAGTCAATTAGTTATCATAGCAACATAATTATTGTTAATACGAGAAGAAACTAAATTTAAGATCAAGCTGACCAAAATCGCCTAATGCCAATTTCATAAGAAATATATATTTTCAGGCCAAGAGAAGACAATTTTCTGAAAATGTACTGCTTTAATAACTGGCTCAGTTAGCAAGCCAGTCATTCCAGTGGTAAATTTAAAAAGAAATAGTCTTCTCGCGACTGTATCGTCCGGTTTTGGCCAGATTTATCATGAAATAGTTATGGTAATACTTTAGTGATCAAGCTGACCAAAACCAGAATTCTTGAGATATGTCCATTTTAGGCCAAAAAGAAGAGATAATTTCTGGAAATTTACCACTGGAATGACTGGCTGGATAAACAGGCTCATCATTCCAGTGGCAAGTTTTGATAAATATTGTTCTCTTACCATCCAAATGGGCATTTACATGAGCGAACCATTAGACTTTATTGATCAATCTAGACATTAGCGTCAATCTTTACAACCCTGCAAAGCAGGTTATGACAAAATTCTTAACAAATGAATGTAAGAAATAATCTGTTGACGATTATGAAAGTAATTTGCATGTAAGATGTTGCTGCCTAAAGCCTCAACATACTGCAATCAAATACCTTAAAAAAATTCAATAATTTCTATTTCTGATTGCTTTGAAATCGATATACTGAGGTTTTAGTGCTACAAGAGTTAAAGGTCTTGTGAGGACTTGCGGTCGATAACGAGTTTCAATTAATTTTATGGTCTACTATACTATTTAAACACAATAGCGTCACTTTGGAGTGAGAAAAATATGTTAGGCAGCCCAAATAACGAGATTAAATGACGCCTCAATCTGAATCACATCACCACTCGCTGTGACGTCACACCGGGAACGGCGCTGTGAGCTGGGTCAATATTTCTCTGTCTGTACAGGATAGACTTCACCTACCATAACATAAATTATGTCAGGTTAAAGCTAAGTCTTAAAGAAATAAAAAATCATGACTTTAAAATCTATTATGATATTTACTAATTTTTAATGGTTTCATGGATAGCTATATTCGCATAATAATAGGCCTATGACTACGGTAAACCATGGACAATGCTGAAAATCGGCAATATTTCAATGCGTGTGACAAATACTCTGTAGTCTAGTAGGCCTAATTGCTGATCCGTTACCATTCTTGAAAGGACTGGGTGTACTATGTAATATCTGGGATGGATGGATGTGAGCGTGATGATTGAGGTGGGTGGGAGAGGTTGACGATGGCTATAATTGTACTATTATTCATATCTAAATGTATATGCTACAGAGTGCAGCTACAACTTTTTCTGAAGTTACGAATGTACAATAAGTGTGTCAGTGTGTCCTATGTGAAATTTCCCGTGATTACTGATTAGAATGTAATTGTTTACCTATAAGATTTTGGCAATGTGTTTGTATAATAATAATAATAATAATAATAATAATAATGTAGAGGCATGTACAGGTCAACACGTACGTTGGTGTGCATGTGTGTTGGGTGGGGGGGGGGGGGGGGGGGGGGCGTCACGCCTGTGACAACCATATGAACTATATCGTATGGAAGTAGCGTACACTCATATTTCAATGTTATGAAAAAGCAAAACTGAAAAGGTGGGTGAATCAAGGTAGGTGAACTGACAGATGTTCAGAGGTCGCTAGCGTATCGCTAGCGTATCATCTTTACTTACAGTGCAGCTCATAAATAAGTTTAAATGCTTCCAACTCAAAAACACAAATATGTTAGTTAGAACCATATGAACATGATACAAGAAACATTATGTTGAATATTTTGAACACAATTTGGGTTGAAATCCAGCCCAATTATGTTCAAAATATTCAACATTATGTTATTTAAGTTGTACTATAAGCGTGCGGATGGCAGTGAAAGCCTCACTACGCACCTCGACCGCTGCCTAAATTGTAAACAAACCGTGTGTTGTCAATAATTATGTCAATGTAGACTATACGCAAATAGATTAGTTTAGATTAGATTTATATTTACCCGACATTTTAGTTAACGTTAAACACAACTGGAGTAACTGCTATATTGCAATCATAAATTTATTCATAAGCGTACACAATGGTAAATTGCGATCGTACGTGCACTGAGTGGTGTAGGCCTACTTAAATATCATTTAAAAAGTTGTGTACATGCATGCCTATCATCTATGCAAAATCTCTGCAGTCAATCCAGAAAGATAAGATATATATGCTGCATTTGTAGAATTGTATTCCAAGAAGTGTGTGGGTGGGTTTGATTAAATATAGCCTAATTCACGTACATGAAATCCGATGTTACTGTCACCTCTAACAGGCCTATACGTTAGAATTGTGATGTCAGGCACTGTGACCATGAGGTCTGTCCTTTAAGTTTAATCAACAAAAATATCATCAACTTCGATATTATTGAACCTTTGTGCATTTCGAACAATGTAGTGCCCCTGTGTGAACAATGAATTGTCAAAGAATAGTAGAGAGAGCTATGCTCCCCGGGATCATAATCTAGGCTAATATGAATTGGTGTCATCCCGGTGTGACGTCACAACTCTAGCGCGATAGCTAAAAACGTTTGGTTGTCAAGGTGGTTGCTATAATGCTAATCTCAGCTTTGGCTGGGCCGATTACAAAAATTTAAAAAGCATTTTGTTCTTCTAGTAAAGGAGAATCTGTATTATGATTGTCAAGTTAATCAGAGCGATCGGGTATCTAGTCCTCACAACATCTTTAAGCAACGTCCTATTGATAGTCTTCTAAATTTATTACAGTATGAAGGTGTTGGGTTTGTATATGATATGTAAGTGTTAACCATTCACCACTCAAGGCGGCCATAAACGACTTCTGTAGTAGTCATGAGGAATGTCCATTTGCATCCCAAGAGAGGAATGTTTTTGAAATTCTACCATAAGGAATGACTGGCTCAATTATCATTCCAGTAATAAATTTTCAAAAATAATCATCTCTTTTTCTGCGAAATGGACATTTTCTCGGGGAAAATTGAGATTTTCTTGAACAAATTAGATGGTTAACCCTTTATTTGTCAAATTTGGTTTAAAAAAATATTTTCTTATTGAATGTTGAGTTACAGGCCAAGAGAATACAATTTTTGAAAATTTATCACTGGAATGACTGGCTCGGTTATCGACCCAGTCATTCCAGTGGTAAATTTTCAAAAATTGTATTCTCTTGACCTGTAAATGGACATTCCACAAGACCATAACAGAGGCTGGGTTTGGCCGATATGACCATAAAAGTATAAATATGTATGATTCTGTTGTTTTTTCCACAGTCGCTGGCCTCATAGATTCCATGATATATCACTCATCACGAGCTTTGCAGAAAAAAATAGAACTCGGAAAAGCATCGTGACAGATCCGGTGCCCGTTAGACGTCCTATATATATATATATAAAAATCACCCAACACAGTGCACAGGGGGTGGGAAAAGGATGGTCATTTTGCCTCTATTTTTCTAACACTAATTTCACGATGTTTATATCATTCTGTGTTTCTGAGAGCGGTGCCGTTTACGATTTGTACATATTTTTCTGTTCATCCATCAGGCACATGCATAATTTTCGCTTTCATTATTGGGTTATTCGGTCCAGCCTGCTCAAGTTATCACAATGAACAAGATGATGGCTATTTACTAGAGAGATTGTTGAGTTTTGACCACCGGTTGTAACCATTTAATGTCCATTTTTTGTCCTGTTCTTGAAAATTTGCCACTGGAATGCCTGGCTCAGTATTAACCGAGTCAGTCATTCCAGTGGTACATTTTCAAAAATAGTCTTCTCTTGGCCTGCAAATGAAGGGGTATACGCTATAGCAAGCGACTAGCAATCGCCTGAATATAAAGACTGATTGTTTGTCATTTAACCATTTTATTCTCAAGACACTAGCCTCGAGAAATGTCCATTTCCAGGCTAAGACGAATTCAAGACTATTTCTACCCCCTGCATAGCGTAAAGATATACGGTGGTAATCATTTTCTCCATCCATTGTGTGCCTGTGCATCCAGCCATAATGTTTTGGTCCGGATAAGAGTTTACTACATATAATCACCAAATTTGTTATATTGATGCATAATAGTTGTGTTCTGTATCAAGAGTAAGTCCACTTGGTTTACTTTTCATGGTTCATTGAACATCATAATTAATGTCTTCTGGGATGTATCTTCAAGTTTGTTTTTTCGTATAACGTAACAAAACTTGCTGTATTGATGCATTGCTGGCTAAAGGCATCGCATATCAAAAGTAGGTCAGTGTATCCTAGGCTTCACCGAACATCATTGAAAATTCCATGTCTGTCCTCAAAATATCATAGAAAATTCTAGTCCTGGCTGTAATGGCAAGAATGTTTCATATACAGTAACTGATCTTAGTGTATGAAATATGAATATGTCCCTTACGATTCAATGAACACCATATAAATTGTTGTTCCAGCTGTATTCTCATTTCTCAAGCAGTGTTTCTCATGTCATCTAGATTTTGGGAGTCCCTGTGACCCTATGCCCTGATATCTGGTGGTGCCAAGCTGAGTGGACCTTTCCATTTTTAGCTATGCCCCGTCCATCACCAGCTAAGCTCCACCCACACCTCGCCGTGTTGGGATTGATCGATCCCCAAATGCTCTAGCTATCAATCTCCTGAAAACTATACAGGGAAGCTGTTGAATATTTTCTAACTAATTTGACTGGTTGCTGTTGCTACCCATGGCAGCAACAGCGCCCAGTCATATTAGTTTCAAAATATTCAACAGAATATTTATTAAATAGTAAAAGCAAACAATTTGTACAACAAGGCATAGACCGTCTTCAAATATGCGTTCGTGACGTACTTATCGACATCATTCATGATGTCATCCATTATGATGTCATTGTACACACCACGCAGTTCATTATGACGTCATATGATGGGTGGGTACTCTGGAAAGCTGAATTCTGGGGTTTCCAAACTGAAATATATGCTTCACAATCAGTTTTTCTCATCCATGGGAAGATTAGAGGGTTTGGATTTTAGAATCAGATGAATTATGGTGGTCCAATGCTAGATTTTGTAGGTATTTTTGTGCAAAAACTTATAATACTAATTAGTATTTAACAATCATACCATATTTTCAGGGGGGTCCCGTCGGACCCACTGCCACAACTTTTGAGGGTTGCAAGCTGTATTTTGTGGTTATACCCTGAATAGGACCCTTATGAGAAACCCTGACAACCCTCTAATAGTAAAACTGTCAGCAGAGCAGAAAGCGTTATGGCTACACATCTATCAAAGTGGCCAAAGTGAAGATCGCACCAGACTACACTGGGAGTGCAATAACATTATACGCCACATTAATTTGCAAACGCTTAAAAGATCTTGCTACTCAACAAGCAGACTCCCTAGCAGATGAAATCACTGCCACGGATGACTGTCACAAAATGTTTCGGGCAGCCCGAGCCCCGAAAGTTACTGACTACACACCACCGCTCACTGTGCACAACTCTAGATCTGAAGGACACTTTATTGGGACTGACCAGGGCAAAGCCGTGGCGATTCAAGAATGGTTCAAGAAACATTTCACTGACCATGAGGATGATCCCTTGCAGTCGTTCTCAGGAGACCCCAGAGCATTACTAACACCAATCAAAACAGCAGAAGTTGAGAAGGCACTTAAAAGCCCTGAAAAATGGACGTGCATCTGGACCTGATGGCATAAGCAATGACCTATTCAAATATGCCAGTGACATTATCTCAAAACGGATCATGCACCTAATTAATCCAGCATTTATGCATCACCTTCCCATCGACACTGTAAGTCAAGGCACCCTTATTGCACTACCGAAGCCACCTGCCCCGCCCCCCAGCCAATCTGCGGCCCATTGTGCTCCTCAATAGCATACGAAAAATCCTATCCAATGTTACTCTATGCCATGTCCGAGACAAGATCGATGACTTCACCGGATCATGTCAAAGTAGCTTCAAACGTGGATGCAGCTGCGCTGACATTGTATGGGCTCAATGCATGCTTGTGTCGGTAGTCATGTCCAAACACTGGGATTTCCACAAAATGGGCATTAACATGTCACAAGCACACAATTAAATGCTCAAAGATCCTAGATGTACTACGCCAGACCAGTTTCAATGATGCCTAGTGAGACTACTGCTTGCAGACACCAAGCTGAGAGTATGAGTCAAGTCTGTAGAGTTTGAGACATCGATCGGCTCCCCACAGGGAGATGGTCTATCTCCGGTGCTTTTCACCCGTTATCTTGCTGCTGCATTGAAATCCATGCAGGAAAGTTCCACAAGACCAAACCCCCCAGTGTCAATACTGGGTATGCTGTTAGAGATGGAATATGCCGATGATGTGGACATCATAGATGAAGAAAGGAAACCCCTTCACGAACTTCTCCCAATAGCTGCAAGCAAACTAAAAATTGAGAATCTGCTTATGAATGAATCCAAAACAGAGTTCACCCACATATACCTATCTACAAAGTATGAAACTAAAGAAAATGACGATCCACTTCGTGGCGGCGAACCATGGAGGAAAAGTAAAATCCTTGCCTCACTGCTTTGCAGTCCTAATGACATTGCTGCACGCTGTGTCATGGGGAACATAGCTTTTCAGTCTTTCTGGAAGCTATGCATTCATAGATCAAAGATGCCCTTGATTAAAAGGCTAAGTTTATAGAATGCAACCTGCGTATCCTTGATGCCGTATAACTGTAACAGCTGGGCAGCTCCAAAGGCAGCTCTAGACAAACTCAATGCCTGCCACCTCAAACACCTATACACCATCACTGGACACCGATGGCCAGACAGCATAATTTCCAACGATGCACTATACAAGATGTGTAATATGTTGCCGCTGTCTGTAAGTCACCCAGCTAAGATGGTCCATGCTTGGCCATGTGCTAAGGATGCCAGAAGAGACACAAGCACAAGCCTTGGGATTTACCCTACTCGGAGACAGCAAATACAAAGGCAGGAGAGGATGTCATTACATAAATCTGCTAAGCATGCTACGAGGTGACCTCAAGTAAGCAGGACTTGGTGCACTCAAGTCAAGAATGGGCCGTGGAAGCTTAGGATTTCGGCTCAGGACAACACACAGTGGGCAGAAACGAAAAAGGACTGATTGCAGCTGTAGGATGTTTCTACTACTACAGCCGCAGAATACACTAATCATAGATAACCTGAATAGGACCCCTATGAGAAACCCTGTTCTCAAGACTTCCACATATGGTCACCAAAGGTACATCTTTCGGTAAAGCTATCAGGTGTATAACAAGCCCTGTATCTTTCATGGTTTGTGCATCTCTTATAAGAAAATTTGTTTATGGTAGGGTGTATCCTTATTAATCCAGTGCATCACTAACATTCGAGTTTTGAAATATTCCTTATGGAATAAGTCGCTCGATAAGCAAGCAAGCCGTTACAGTGATAAATTTTCAAAAAATACTCTTCTCTTGGCGTGCAAATGTACATTCACAGAACAAACTCTCTTTTTTTTACAAATCTTGATGATTAACCTTGACCATTGAATGGTTAAATCTTTAGCACTTAAGACGACTTCTGCAATAGTCTTGAGAAATGTCCGTTTTCAGACCAAGTGAAGAATATTTTTTTTAATTATCACTGGAATGACTGGCTCGATAACCGAGCCAGTCATTCCATTGATAAATGTTCTAAGATATTCATCTCTTGATCTGCAAATGGACATTGTCTGAGAAAAATTGACTTTTCTTGAACAAATTTGAAGGTAAAAGGTTTAAAGGGCTAAGAGGTCTTACAGCACTTCTCATTTTTTGTTTCTCGCCTGCGAACCAGAAGTGAGACATAGTTTGTCACTGACGATAGCAGCAGAAGCGGCGGCAACATTAAGTTTTGGTTTATATATCACGATTGGTTAAGACTATCGGCTAGAAGGTTGCCTATAGTGTTAGGAATAATCTTGATTACTTTTGGAGGCCACAAGGTCAAAGGTCACTCTGACCTTGGCACATAACTATTTTTAAAAGATAAGTTGTCATCCTTGACAAATGTTCTCGGCTTATATTTTATGATTGATTAAACCAAACGGAACATAACATGGAAACATCTTTGTGAGAAAATTAAAATTTTTTTGAAAATTTTTAGGGTTAAAGGCGTAATCCTTGAAATTCCAGTGTCTCAATTTCAAGACAATTACACAGTAAAGCTGTTGAATATTTTGAAAGTAATTTGACTGGAACCTGTTGCTGCCTATGGCAGCAACAGATTCCAGTCAAATTAGGTTCAAAATATTAAAGATAATAGTCCTTTTATCATAAAGAATTTATTGTCTCGGGCCTGTAAGGATTAACACTGTTCATGAGATATACCTTCAGGTGATTTTGTTGTTTTTTCCTGCTCATTTATTAATGTATGTATTCTTTCTGTAAATGACGTACAAAACTTACAATAAATAACATATTTATATAAAATTAACATGTAATTTCTTGACCTTTTTACTTACTCCAAAATGACGTGTTTATTTGGGACTCAAAGGGCATGCTTTCGTGTAAGTTTCCTGAAGATCTGTCCAGTAGAACTGGACATATGGTACCGGATACATAAATGCATGTTCAACACATACATTGTGTGCGGGTGTATGTATGCACACACGGTTATAGGTCTTATAGTATTTTTGACGCGAGAATAACAACAGCACCCATTCAAATTAGATTCAAAATATTCAACAGCTTATCTGTACAGTTTTCTGGAAATTGAGTCAGAGTGCAGGGATCGATTGACACAAGTAAAGCATGGGTGGAGCTTATAGTCTGGTTGAAGATGTCACAAAATAGGCTCCCGTGAGATTTGTTTGCCAAACATATTTTTTAAATTTAAACATCTTCATAGGCTTGGTAAGCAGAAAAATCGAGGTGACAATTTTACTTTTTAGATATAGTAGTTTTATAATGTCATTTTAAGGGCACTCAAAATCACTGATCTGAATTGCCAAATAGCATAGACATGTTGCATATCAAATGAAAGCTAGTGGTGTCCAATGCGACTATCCTCATTGGACCGATAGTGGAGGAATCGGGTAAGAACGTGTCTATGAAAATCACTATAAAACACTTTCTTTCATTAAAACCTCGCATTGTTGAATATGGAAAAAACTTTGGAACACCAAATTGTCGAAGTTTTTGTAAACATGTGCGCAAAAATTGGATGCATTGAAATTTATCAGCATTTAAAAAGCTAAATAGAGTTTGTTTGTATATGGCCATCTAACCTACGCCTACATATATGCACAAATCTGCTCAATTTGGTCTGGATGATACTACTACGTTGTAAGTGACATTAAATACGTGTCCATAAATGATGTAACAGTATATATTTCTCTGTTCCAACATTAACCACTGTCTTCATATTGACATTAATTATTAGCTTTACATATAGTTATTATGACATTACTATTATTAGGATTGTAAAATAATTCAGTGATTGTGTACAGCATCAAAGATCAGCTTCATCATTTACTCTATAGTCAGATATGTTACCGCAATCTGTGAACGTGCACAGTGGCGTGCATGTCAACTCATTCCTGTGGCATGAACAATTTGGTTTTGCTTGATAGGACACCTTATACCCACATCGGTCAAGTTCGAGAACAACAGATGGAGCTGGTTTCTCAAGATACTTCACTGGTGACAGTTTGCCATCAGGATTTTCCTCCCACCCATTATCACTGAGAAGTGGTAGGTTTGCTCTCGGCTCCTGGTAAGATTTGCCACCCCACCCCAACCAGTTGAGATAAAATTAGTCCTCTGTCATGCATGTACACATGTTTGTAATGTAGCTGTTGTGGGTAGATGTTTTTCATATTCACGGTTTACAGTTGCAAAAACAATAGATGTTTGAGATCATTTTTGACTCTGTTTTTTCAATGTTAAGTTTTTGCGTTTAACAAAACCTCTCGGCTAATCTATCAGGATTAGTTCATCTTATTGAAACTAAACTTAGATACAGTGTTACCTAAAATGTTAGGAAGCAGCATGTTGACACTGAAGTCACAACGTCGATGTCAAGGCCATTGTGACCGCTACAAAACTTTATCTTTCAATGTTAAGTTTTTAGGCTTAGCAAATCTTATGTTATATTTCTGGATTCCTTAACTCTAATGGAACACAACTTGGGTATATGTTTAAGACGGAGTAATTCGAGTCCTTCATGACGTAATTGATTATGACATCAGCCTACACCTCACATAGTTGATTATGACGTCATATAATTGACTGAGAAACTGGATTCCTGAATTGTCAAGATTTGTAAAGAGAATTAAAATATTGCTTAATGGATGTGCACTTGCAGGCCCAGAGATGATCTTTTAATTAATCACTGGAATGACTGGTTTGATTATCTAGCTATACATTGAGTAAAACCCGGTCAACCATTCTTGCATTGAGCCCATCTCCCGGTATTTATCAGGTAAAACAGAGGACCTTTCCAAGTTTATCCATCTATCATATGACATCATAATCGACTAAGTGATGTGTGTGATGACATCATAATCATGACGTCATGAATGATTCGATATAGCCCGTCTTTAACGTTTAATAGTCCGACACATTGTATGAATTGTATGTCTTTACCATTTAATAAACATTCTGTTGAATATTTTAAAACTAATTTGAGTGGACGCTGTTGCTGCCATAAGCACCCAGTCTAATTAGTTTCAAAATATTAAACAGCTTACCTGTATAGTTTTCTGGAAATTGATAGTCAGGGAGTTCAGAGATCGACCAATCCCAACACGGATGAGGCGTGGGTGGAGCTTAGATAGAGATGGGCGGGGCATAGCTAAAACTGCAAAAGTCCATAAAGCATCTATTTCTAGCTCTCATCCACATATTTCTAACTGTGTACACCACTTCTGAATCATTTTCAGACACAAACATGCGCTTGCATGATTAAGCCTTTCATAATGAAGACAGCCAAAACTGGCCTCTGTAGTGGTCATGAGGAATGCCCATTTGTAGGGCAAGAGATGACTATTTTTAGAAATTTACCAGTAGAAAGACTAGCTAGATAACCGCGCCAGTCATTCCAGTGGTAAATTTTCAAAAATAATCTTTTTACCTGCAAATGTGTATTCAGTAAGCAAATATTTTGATTTGCTTGGCCAAATTTAGGCATTAACCCTTTCACCAACAAATCCTTGAAAAAGTATACTTTTAACGATATAAAACATATTCTGTTGAATATTTTGAAATTAATTTGACTGGAAGCCCGGCATTCCAATGGTAAATCTTCAGGCCTTCTCTTGGCCTGCAAATTGATATTCCTCAAGACCACTGCAGAGGCCGGTTATGGCCAGCTTGACCATTAAGGGGGTTATGCGTTTGACGGAGTAAATCATGTCAATCATGACATAATTATTACATCAGCCGACATACGATGTTGTTGATTATGAGGTCATGATTGATCGATAAACTGGATTCCTCTATTGCTTCCAGTCATATTAATTTCAAAATATTCAACAGCTTTCCTGTTTCTTTGCCATGAGATTAAGATACAGGGAATTTATCAATGACAGTTAATAAGTAACATGGTAAAGAATCTGAACTTGAACAAACGCACAACACTGACTCAAGAAATAATAATTTAACAATTTATTACCTTGTAAATACATGAATGGTGCATCAAAGTTCATGACCTTGTAATATATGATAAATAAATGTATCTGCATATAATTAGATCCATCACACATATTAACATAAGTGGATGCTAACCCTTTAACACTCATATCAGCCAAAAACGGCTTCTGCATTAGTCTTCAGAAATGTTCGTTTGCAGACCAAGAGAAGGCTATTTTTGAAAATTTACCACTGGAATGACTGGCTCGATAAATGAGCCAGTCATTCCAGTGGTAAATTTTCAAAAATAGTCTTCTCTTGGTCTGCAAATGGACATTTTCTATGAGAAAATTGAAATTTTCTTGAACAAATTTGAGAGTTAAAGGGTTAACATAACAATCATTAACACTTTCACTGATAAATCCCGGAAAAAGTAAACTCTTTACGATACAAAACTTATTCCACTGTATTGAATAAAGCAGCAACGTCTTCCAGTCGAATTAATTTCAAAATATTCAACGGTTTTCCTGTATGGTTGCCTTGAAAATGAGATATGGGGAAGTCATTGGTGAGCGGACTCAATCGCTTCACATCCCATCTTATACTAGTTAACATCATACGTTTACATTTCTATTATGCTGTCCCAAGACAGATATTTGATTTTAGTTGCAACCAGTGTTTCTCATCGCATCTAAATTTTGGCGCTCCCAAGGACCACACACCCAGAAATCTGCGAGTTCCAAGCTGAAATCGTGAGGTCTCAAACTGAGTGTTCCAATGCAGTTTTTCTCATCCATTCTAAACTTAGAAGCCTGTTCTGTGGACTCACAGCTATGAACTCTAGGGGTTCCATGCTAGATTTTGTGCGTATTTTTGTGCAAAAACCTATAAAAGTAATTAATATTGAATAATCATATAAGACTTTAAGGGGACCCACTACCAATACTGGGGGGGGGGGTGTATGTATGATTACTACAGCTGCAATCAGTCCTTCGCTTTTGCCCACTGTGTCTTGTCCTCAGCCAAAATCCTTAGCTTCCTCAGGTCCATTCTTGACTTGAGTGTACCTAATCCTGCTTTCTTGAGCTCACCTCACGCTGCACGCTTAGCAGATGACGTTCTCTACTGGCTCTGTATTTGCTGGCTCTGAGTAGGGCGAATTCCAAGGCTCTGTGCTGGTGTGTCTTCTGGCATCCTTAGCACATGGCCCATCTTTGCTGGGCGACTTTTACAGACAGCGGCGCCGTATTACACGTCTTGTATAGTGCATCTTTGGAAATTATGCTCTCTGGCCATCGGTGTCCAGTGACGGTGCATAGGTGTTTGCGGTGGCAGGCGTCAAGTTTGTCTAGAGCTGCCTTTGGAGCTGCCCAGCTGTTACAGTCATACATCATCAAGGATACGCAGGTTGCATTGTATAAACGTAGTCTTTTTACCAAGGGCATCTTTGATCTACGAATCCATAGCTTCCAGAAGGACTGGAAAGCTATGTTCCCCATGATGCAGCGTGCAGCAATGTCAGCAGTACTGCAAAGCAGTGAGCCCAAGATTTTACTTTTCCTCCATGGTCCGCCGCCATGAAGTGGATCGTCATTTTCTTTAGTTTCATGCTTTGTAGATAGGTATATGTGGGCGAACTCTGTTTTGGATTCATTCCTAAAGCGATTCTCAATTTTTAGTTTGCTTGCAGTTATTGGGAGAAGTTCGTCAAGGGGTTTCTTTTCCTCATCTATTTTGGGGTGTATATCCTCAAAAGTACCCTTATGAGAATCCCTTGTTGCAACTCGTGACTAACTATATGATGTAGTATAGGTTGGTGTCTTGGTCAGTCAAACTTGTGACATTTCTGACAAAGACGCCTTGATCGCAACTCCAGCTTCAACTACTACATATATACAACATGATAGGATACATTATAACAAATTTGTTCTATCTGTGACACAAACTAGATGGATCTATTTTTATCTACGCCATCCCCACCCAAATTTTTAACTAAGCTCCGCCCCCTCTGTACGTAAATTTGAATCAATTTTAACTTTGAACCCTGAATTCCCAGAAACCCAATTTCAAGATAACTACAGAGGTAAACTGTTGAATATTTTGAAGCTAACCAATGGCAGCAACAGCTCCCCATCAGATTAGTTTTCAAAATATCAAACAGACTGTTTATTAACCATTTAACCCTTGAATATTGATCAAGAAAATTTAAATTTTCTCATAGAAAATGTCCATTTGCAGAACAAGAGAAGACTATTTTTGAAAATTTACCACTGGAGGGCGGGCTCAGTTATTGAGCCAGTTATTCCAATGGTAAATTTTCAAAAATAGTACGCGTGTTCTACAAATTGACATTTTTCACGTCCATTGTAGAAGACGTTTTTGGCTAATATGAGGGTTAAAGGGTCAAATTCATCAAAGACATACAATTCGTACACTTTAGCGACACACTTCAACTTTCGCTATACGGCTATGTTATTTTGATTGTGATGTCAACTAACTAGTGAGACACTTAAACGACAGATCAGATCTCTCCATTAGATAGCAGAACTGGTTGCAAGCCGTATGACAATTCTAGTGACAGTGATTTTCCATTTCTACAGTTGCCATTTTCAATTTCACAAAGTTGCTGATTCCGTTTCACAAACTTATACCTAAGCTGCATGTACATTTACTAAGGCTATCCTTAAATAATAGTTTGGTTGTCCTCTCCCGACCGACCCTAAAAAATACTGCCGACTCAAAATCCTTTTTTGGAGTTTCCTGCAGGGTTCCTCATTTGCGTCCTTTTGCACATACATAGATGCATAAAATCTGCCCTGGGATGCATAAAGTTGGATCCCATGCGTCCCATCGGACGCACAGAAAATTCGGCACGAAACACCACTCTTGGGCTGGGCAGTTTGGCCTAAAAGAAAACTGGTGATGGTATCACTAATTATACTGGCTAGAATGATCGAAAATAATTCGAAATATGAAAATATATTGTTTTCATTAGCTACAGTTCAATTATTTTGCGATTTGACAACTGATGTAAATTGCCACGAAATTAGAACGGTAACTACGTATGACTGTCCACTTCGAAGCTACCCATCTCAAAATAGTAGTTAAAGTAAATAAAATAAATAAAGTCTGGTTCATGTGATGTCGTGAAATTAACACCCTAACTACTAAAATGTTCTTCTTTTCGATCGCTGGTATCACACTTGGAGAGCCGTTCTACTAGAATGTTGATTTTCAACACTTATTAGGTCATTATTTTCTAGTGTAGTAAAATATAAAGCATGAAAATAGGAACCCGGATATTAGTGTAGCGCCATATGACTAGAGTTCGCGTAACCACCTACAGTATGATCTAATCTAGTAAGTCATGTGTTTGTATTCGAATAGCTGGTATTCAGATATACAATAAACTGTCATTTGTGTCTACGTGGGTGAATGTCATTCAGCACGTAACTACAGGGTAGTCATTTCCTGGAAATCGCATCTCAAGAATTCTCACATAAAGCTGTCTGTCAGAATATTTTTCGAGATGCCATAATAAGGTGATTATGATAAATTGACAACTTAAATGCAATGATTCGCAGGAATCTAACTTAAATCTACTTAAATCAACACTCAGTAGTCTGGCAGATATATGAACACAACCCATAAAACAAAACGATGCGATTCTAACTTCATCAACCAAAAGTCACGTGATAAAAAATACTACGATTTACAGAAATTTCATTCATAAAATCAATAGTAGTGAATATCCCGGCGGAAAAATTCATTAACAACCAATCACATTATGCCAGCTCGTATTTGAGAGCTAAGAGGTTTATTTTACAACTGTCTCTGGCATTCAAGCAATTTGTTTCATACCTTATTCTGTACATTTTATGTTTGTCAAAATCTACGGGAAATAATGGCATGTTTGGATTGGGAGTTCATTGTAAAGCGTGGTTGTTTTCGTAGCGTGTTTCTTGATTTTTTGGGTATCATGCTTGGAATCATAATTAAACATAGTACAAACTTGAATTGATAAAATGATTATTTGCTACAAAGAACTTTAGATTTTCAAATTATTCAATCTTACCGTGAACTCGCAGAGCTTACATCATGTAAAATTCAGAGCAAGCAATTCAAATCAAATTTCGCGAGTATCGTTCTTGGCCGATTTGACGGCCATTACATGTATTTATAGTTAACTTCATCGATATTCCCACCACCACCCCAATTTCAGCTTAGGATCCCCAAATTTCAGAGTAGGAGGTCCCAAGGACACCCAAAATTCAGGTGCCATGGGGAACACTGAGGACAGTTTCCAGTGAAGAATTCTTTTTCATTCTCTGATTTAAGTTCATTGGGAGATTGAATTGACTTCTTTCGTCAAAATGGGATCATATAACCGTCGCTTTATATTTTCTGATTCAAATTCAAATAAAAACCGTAAATTAAATTTTGTAAATGTTAAATTTCGGCTGGTAAAAAAAAAATTTCCCTACCTACCTATCCTATTCCAACCACCAGGGTCCGGAGAGGACAACCAAAAAATCTTTTAAGAAAGGCGTAGTCAATAAAACAGTGACATTTGTGTCGTGCATTGGGTTATTAGTATGCCAAGACAGTACAAAGATAGGGTGGTGGAGATATGGGTGGATAAAAATTTATAATTTTAAACGAGAATTTCCCACGTTCTGGAGGAAAATAAGTTTATCCAATTAACCCGTTAACTATTATATCAGCCAAAAATGGCTTCTGCAGTGGTTTTGAGAAATGTCCATTTGCAGACTACCAGAAGACTATTTTTGAAAATTTACCACTGGAATGACTGGCTCGATAACCGAGCCAGTCATTCTAGTGGTAAAGTTTCAAAAATAGTCTTCTCTTGGTCTGCAAATGGACATTTTATATGAGGAAATTGAATTATTTTTAACAAATTCGTGGGTTAAATGGTTAAAATCTGCTTCAATGTCATGTTTCCGTTTCAATTTACAATTGTGTTGCAGAAAAATGTGATTTTTCAGTTTCAAATTACCAATTCGGCGAATTCCGTTTATTTTCCATTATCACAGAAAACTACTGGCCGACAATACAACTACAAGTGCTACTATGCAATGATCAACACCCAGCAACCAATGGATAAATCCAATCTGTCGATCAAGTATATGACATCATAATCATTTCCAAGTTTGTCCATCCATCATATGATGTCATAATCAACACGTGATGTGTAGGATTGGATAAATCCAATCTGTCGATCAAGTATATGACATCATAATCATTTCCAAGTTTGTCCATCCATCATATGATGTCATAATCAACACGTGATGTGTAGGATGAGGTCATAATCATGACATCATGAATGATTAGAAATAGTCTGTCTTTAACGCTTAATAGTCCGACACATTGTATGAATTATATGTATTTGCTATTTAATAAACATTCTGATGAATATTTTGAAACTAATTTGACTGGACGCTGTTGCTGCCATAGGCAGCAACAGCGTCCAATCAAATTAGTTTCAAAATATTTAACAGCCTACCTATATACATGTAGTTTTCTGGAAATTATAATAGCCAAGTTCAGTGATCAATCGATCACAACATGAGTGAGGTGTGGGTGGAGCCTAGCTAGTGATGGGCGGGGCATAGCTAAAACTGGAAAGGTCAATTATATTACATCTAGGCCGACGTCACAATTAACTACATAATGATGACAATGACTTACCTAAGTCTGTCACGCATGTTTAAAAGCCTATGAATTGTATGTACATTCTTGATTACATCACTCATGACGTAATTGATGATGACATCAACCTGTGACGCTGATTATGACATCATGATTGATTGACACTCGATTCCTCTATTATTGTTCAAGACATATAAATTGATCTTTATTTTTATCCAGTTTGCAAACGCTCTTAAAATTTGGAATGAAACAGGCATTATACACGACGGATAAGGGAAGTACTTGTGCTTACATATTGCACGTTACAGCATTGATACATACAATTTATACATCGGTTAACCCGCTTGTGTCAACAGCGCCTCAAAGCGCTCATAATGATACTTTTTATCAATTAACCCTTTCATTTCTCAAGATTTTAAAAGAAAATTCAGATATTTGCTCAGTGAATGACCATTTGCTGGCCAATAGAACTTTTTTTTGTTGTAAATTTACAACTGGAATTTAAGAATCTATTTTTTAAAGAGTTGGTCTTTTGACCGGCTTGGTGATTAAGGTGTTAATCGTCTAGATAATCTAAATTTCTGCTTCGTCAGTGTCAATTTGCAGGCCAAGAAAATACTATTTTTGAAAATGTACCACGAATGACTGGCTAAGTAACCGAGCCAGTCATTCCAGTGATAAATTTTCAAAAATAGTCTTCTCTTGACCTGCAAACGGACAGACCTCAAGACTACTGCAGAGGTGGTGTTACCGCTATAACAACAAGTTGACACTAGAGGGTTAACAAAATAAAATATCTAGCGATACTCAAACAAGCAACGATTATCAACAGCTATACATGAGTATAACAAATAATATTTAAAAATATGTAATTATGATATTGTTCTAAAATTTATGCTCCAACCCTGTGAGAACGGGCCTCAAAATAAGCACATCAATACAATCATGATTCATACTTACTTTGCAATGCCAAATTCAATGACTTTTCCATGACTTTCCATAAACAAAATTCCATGACCTAGGGGAGGACAAGTACTTCAATTCCTGACAATGTTTAACCTTTTAAAAATCAAATACAAAATTTTCTGAGACGTAATTTACAATTTAATTAATAACCCTTTAACACTCATATCAGCCATAAACGGCTTCAGCAGTGGGCTTGAGAAATGTCAATTTGCAGACCAAGAAGACTTTTTTTGAGAGTTTACCACTGGAATGACTGGCTTGATAACCGAGCCAGTTATTCCAGTGATATATTTTCAAAAATAGTCTTCTCTTGGTCTGCAAATGGACATTTTCTAAGAAAAAAAATTTCTTGAACAAATTTGAGGGTTAAAGGGTTAATTTTCCATGACATCTTCATGACTTCAGCCTTGATTTAAAAATTTCAGACTCCATGACTTTCCACAACCAGTATGAACCCTCTAACATAAAACCTGTACATTGCCTCCTTTGATATTAAATTTTTGATCTCGGTTTGACTCACCACGATATGTAACCGATTGATCGACAAAACTGATCACCTGAAATTGAAGCCTTGCGATGCATAAGTGCAAATCTCACCATATCCACACAATAATAAAGTGTGGGGTTTGAACATTTTTTAATTCGAAATTACTACGCATGTAACACAAAATTCTTTTGATCTCATCATATTTTGATTTTCCCTGTAGGTGGGGCTTAGAATACACCTTCCGTATCCTCTGCTTGTCGTAAGAGGCGACTAAAGGAGGTAAGGGTGAGGTAACCCTGACAGAAACCTCGAGTGCTGAAGACGGAGGTTCCAGGCCGCACGGCGCACTCTATTAAACCATGGATCCACGCACTTAACGCTTATGATCATGTCGATAGTCACTTACAGGACTGCCGGTATGATCAGCGAACGAAAAGAAGAAAGATCATATTTTGATGTCCCTGCGAAGCCACAAAATGTTAAACAGCTTTCCTATATATAATTTCGCGATAGATTGAGAATTGTTACAATTTAAATTCCCTTAACCAGTAAATGCTTGTAGACTACTTTTGTAGACGGTATTCAGTGTTATATCTGTAGACCGGCTAAATATTTTGAAAACAATTTGACTGAAAGTTGTTGGTGGCTAAGCCACCAACTACTTTCAGTCAAATTGTTTTCAAAATATTCAGTAAGTCAACAGTTTTTGCTTATTGAAATTATTACTATTTACCGCTAGAATGAGTGGCTCTGTTATCGAGCCAGTCATTCCAGTGGTAAATTGTCAAAAATAGTCTTCTCTTGGTCTGCAAATTGACATTTTCTTTGAGAAAATTGTAATTTTCTTGAACAGATTTAAGGATTAAAGGATTAGCGGTCAAGCCAGCCAGACCGGGCCGTCGCAGTGATCTTAACAATTGTCCATTTACAGGCAAATATAAAATTTGGTTGAAAATCTGCTTCTGGAATGACTGGCTCGCTAAGCGGATCAATCATTCCACTGACACATTTTCACAAGTAGCCATTTCTTGACTTGTAAAAAGCATAATTTAGATTGATGCGACAAATTTTCAATCATGAACTGGCTAATCTCATAAGATACAGGATATTAGAAGAAACAAATAAATTAAAAAAAATTTCATTCATAGAAACACAATAATTTCAAAGGGTAATAACTCTGGATTTGCTGAATATTTTGAAAACAATTTGACTGAAAGTTGTTGGTGGCTTAGACACCAACAACTTTCAGTCATATTGTTTTCAAAATATTCAGTATATCCAGAGTTAAAACCCTATGGAAAATGTAGTCTGCAGAAATTCAGCAGGCTGAGCTATAAAAATTGTTTGTCAGATGGAGGGTATGTTAATACTATAATATCTTTTGTAGCGATCTTAGGGAAATTTATCTGCACATCAAGAGAATATTTTTCAAACCGTACACTGGATAACTGGCTCCGTAAATAAGCCACCCTCTGTTCCTGTCTTCCTGAACAATGCGGTACGTCTTCATAAACGAATCTCTCGTATGCAAATTTATATTTTCCATACCAATGTTATTATATGCGCTAAATTCCACTATCTTTGCTCATTATTCTGGAGAGGCTGAACGACAATCGTCCCGGCAACGATATCATATACGGCACGGTTATGTGGCAGAAAGAACATCGTGAGACAGGCGGGAAAGAAAAACGCCATCGTGAAATTCTTGATAACAGATCTAACAAGTGCACTGGAAAACAGAAAATTATATATCTATATATATATATTAAAATAAAATCTAAATTTTTGAAAATTTACAATTGGAATCACTGGCTCCGTTATAGAGTCAGTCATTCCAGTGGTAAATTTTCAAAAATAGTCTTCGCTTTGCATGCACAGTGATATTTCTCAAGAGCACTACAGATGATATTTTTGGTCAGCTTGATAAAAAAGTTTCAAGATAAGTTAAATATATTTAAATTTAATTTAAACTATGCCTATAGTAGCAACAGCTCCCAGTTAAATTAGTTTGAAAATATTCAACAAAATATTTATTAAACCTGATGCAAATATTCTATCTTTTACTGTGTCAATAGTAAAGAAACTGGTGTACATTTTTCAACAATTTTGGTGGACTATGCTGCTGTCTATGATTTTGTTGAAAAAAGTACACCAGTTCCTCTTTTAATTTCATTTGAAAATTACAATTTTACCATAACAGTGGTAATGCTTAAATTGTAAATTCATCAAAGACATCCAATTCATACTTTCGTGACGGACCTTACAATTTTTATTACGAAGCTTCGTCATTTTGATTGTAAGATCTGTTAATGTGATATATTTTTGACATCAGATACTTGAGTGACAGATCGGATCCCTCAATGTATGAATCCAATCTGACACTCAAGTATTGACGTCATAATCAATTACGTCACATATTGGCTGATGTCACAATCATAATTGACACACAATACTCCATTATAAAGGTGGAATAGTCTGCCAGGTGTATGAATTCTATGTCTTTGATGAATTTACTATTTAATAAACGTTCTGCTGAATATTTTGAAACCAATTTGACAGGGTCCTGTTGCTGCCAAAAGCAGCAACAGCACCCAGTCAAATTAGTTTCAAAATATCCAACAGCTTACTTGTATAATTACCTTAAAAATTGGATTCTGGGAAGACACGTCAGGGCTCAAAGTAAATAGCTCACAACAAGCCCAAAGTATGGGTGGAACTTAGCTATAAATGGGAGTAGGACAGCTATAAATGGATCCATCTATTTCAGGGCTAGCAGCACCTGATTCACTGACCTTGTAAAGCTAACATTGCCTGCAGGTTGTACAGAGACTCTACCATTAGCCGCCGGCATGACATCATTACACGATACGACCAGCATCTTCATCATCCGTTTTCCAGGGGTCGCCCCAACCGTTGCGCCAATCCCTTTGTATAAACACATCGTCTACAAGCGAAGAACATGTGCATCTTTAGAGAATACCATATATTACACTAGTCTCACTTTCTCTTGTTAACCCGCACCACTCTTAAGCCAACATTATATCTTTTTATTATGCCAGTAACAAAGAAACTGGTGTAAATTATTTAACAATTTTTAGTGGACGATGTTGCTGTCTATCTTCCACCAAATTTCATTTTGGTGGACGATGTTGCTGTCTATCTTCCACCAAATTTGTTTGAGAATCAACACCAGTTAATCTTTTAATTTAATTTTAACATCAGATTTCTAAGCATTAACCAACTTGTATACGAATAATGTTCATGTTTTCTTCACCCTTTCACATATAAATCCCCAATATTTCATTTTCAAGGCATCACTACAGGAAAACTGTTGAATATTTTGAAATTAATATGACTGGAAGCCGTTGCTGCCTTAGGTTTAGGCCTTAGGCAGCACCGCCTTCCAGTCAAATTTATTTCAAAACATTCAACAGAATACGTTTTATATCTTAAAGAATTTACTTTTTCAGGGATTTGTCGGTTATCTCAATCCCAATAGCTGGAGCTATTTCTAGCTCAGCTTCTTCCACATTGTGTGCATGTTGGAAATGATTTGAAACTTTGAAACCGGAACAGAATACTCAGAATGAAGGAAACTTCAATTTCCCTTTCTCCGAGATCTAACAATAGTCACCATTCTATTACTTCTGATACAAGCTATCCTGGATAGCTGGGCCCTAGGACCATAGACTTAGTAAACTTTACCGGCTCCTGAAACTGGGTACTCGGCTCCCAACTGCCGAGTACCCGTTTGCCAGGAAGCTCATATTGTTTGCAGAGCCACCAAACAAGAGATACCCATGGCTTGCCTCCATGGGGCTGGGAGGCTGGGTCCGTAACAAAATGGTGAGTATTGTTAGATTTCGGACAAAGGGAAATTGATATTTCCTTCATTCTCCTTCGATCAATACTCACCATTCTATTACTTCTGATATACACCAGATTTAGACAGTAACCTGGTGGGAAGGGGCAAGCCACCAATTGCTACTTTTTCCCCTTGGAGAAAGAGCTTAGACTTAAACTTGACAAATGGAGACCTAAAAGGACCATCAAGTTAAAGGGACCGAATCACATTCGCATCACTGCCCCCCCCCCACCCTTTTTTTTCTCCTAAGAAAAGGGAGAGAACTCACAAACATGCATCTCGCCTGACACACAAATATGCCAAGAGTGTTAACTGCTCTTTGTATATACCAGCCTGGGAATGAGCATGAATATATAAGATGAATGAACATGATATATAGACATAATACAAAAAACTCTCAAACTTGAATTACCTCATGATATTTGGATTCGAGACATGGAGCCTCCAACCATTCACTTGTCTGGCCTCAGAGCACCTAAATGTAAAGACCCCCAACCCCCCCCCCACCCCCCGCAGTAACAGTGACACAATCTGGTTGATATCCTCTCGCTTGACCATGTCTGCTTCTTAATTCTTTCTTACAAATGCCAAAAAGGGGAGAAGAGCAGTGTGGTCGTTTAACTATAGTTCAAAACAGCTAAAGCGAGTGGATTGGCGGAGTCTGACACATCCCTCATATAGTAATCCGTGAAAGAGTCCTCACAGTGCCAGTCTATATCAGTTAATATCCTGGAGATGGACCTAACCAGTAGCCTGGTTGAGGGTCCATATTTATAGGAATAGGCATGGGGAGGAGTGTATGCAAGCATAACAATCTTATTCTGGTAGCTAAATGCAGATAATTGATTTAGCAAGTAGTGATTGAACGGTAATGGATGTTTTGTGGTGTAATAACAACAGCAGACCACACATCTAAATCAAGAATTTTGAAACCACCGATCATTGCAAACAGATCGTGATAACATGTAAAACTTGAAAATTCCAGTTTTTCTGGTACCAATACAGTATGCAGCACCCAGAATCAGATGCGTGAATTTATAAAACATTTTCATCACATAAAAATCTGAGACAACTCGGTTTTCGTGTTAAACACCGTATAGCCAACACCTTATTTCATATCTGCCGATCGCCTGTTGGGATTAAAGTAAGGCTATCAATCTGGCATATTTCGTTGTTAACACACGTCCCAGATTCGGGGTCAGAAATTGGAACATGCAACACAGACAAAATTTTGAAGACCTAAGTCTTTTAACTATGGAATAACATGGAAATATACAACCTGGTTATCATCGGCTCCTTCCATGGTAATCCAAATAATCCTTAGAGCGCGAACACAAAGCTATCACAATCACAGAAAAAGACTAAGACTTCCAACTACAAAAAAGCATGTAACTCTTGTTGCTATGCAAACAAGAATGAGCTTCATGGCAAACGTATACTCGTCAGTTGGGAGCCGAGTACCCGGTTCCAGGAGCCGGTAAAGCTTACTAAGTCTATAGTCCTAGGGCCCAGCTATCCAGGATAGCTTGTATCAGAAGTAATAGAATGGTGAGTATTTATCGAAGGAGAATCTAAATTTCACACTAATTATAGCGGCAATGACCATAATCGGCTGAATATTTTGAAACTAGCAATAACTCCCAGTCAAATGAGTTACAAAATATTCAACAGAATGTTTATTAAATTGTAAATTCATTAAAAGCTAAATACAGACACTTTCCTGATTTTGTGATTGACAATTACCATTTCATTTTGCATGTGATACCAGCCAACAAGTGATGTATTTACTTATGACCGTAGATATTTGAGTTACAGATGGGATCCCTCCATTCTTACCTCTACGAGTGTAATGAAGATTCTATTAATAACTTCCAGAATGAGGATCTCCGTTGTCAGTGCCAAGGCTTTATCATAACTGATTTCTTCTGGTGACAGAAACAAGTACTTATAGATATCCTCGATTTCATATTGCTCAATGTCACTGAAAAATAACACACAAAATATTTCATTCAGTAGAAAAATACAAGGATTTTCTAAAAAGGTATCATGACCATGACTATATAATCTAAAAATAGATGTGGGCTTCGTGCCAAGAACACATCACGTAAAACATAATGACAGGAAAATATCTTCCAATTAAATTATTTTTCAAAATATTCAACAGAACATTTCTTTTAAACCTCATATTCAAAATTATCCTAACTGTCTAAATAACGTGTTTTTTGTTGTGTTTTGTTAAAACAGGTTAACTTATTTATGGGGGTGTAAGGTAATACATAATTTTCAATTGAGGAATCCTGTTTTAGTTATGTCCTCCACCCACGCTTTGCCTGTTGGGATCGATCAATCCCTGCACTCCTTGAATCTCAACTTTGAACAAGAGGTATCAGAAGATACCAATATCTCGCATTTTAAGTGACCACAGGATCCGGCTGCCACAGGACTAAATATTCTGCGAAAAGATAATGTCCAAGCCATGTACATATATAGAATTAGATTGTCCATTGACCCCTGGCCACTGCCCTCAGATTGACTCAAGAACAAAATAATTTGTTGTACGGCAGTCTACTAACTACAAGCTTCAAAATGATATGTGACATGACCACATTTGATAAAATTTATTTTCTGCCCACCATTTCCCCCACCCCTTCCCCTGGGGGGATATCAAAATTTTAATGTGTCATGCACATCCCTGGCCATATGTGTAATCATACCGAAAGTTTCAAGTTTCTATGTGAAATGGTCTAGGAGGAGTTGCGTTACAATTGATTGATGCCCACTTTCGACCCTATCCCCTACCCTCAATTTGACCCAAGACCAAAATAATTCCTTGTACTGTAGTCTACTCATCATTGGCTTCAAAATGATATGTAACATGATCACCTTTGGAAAATTTTTATTTTTTAGCCCACATTTCCCACCCCCAGGGGTATTCATTACAAGAGCTATCAGAAGATAGCAAATAGCTTACAAATAACTGTATATTAATTGTACATCACAGGATATAATGGACCACCGGATACAGTCTCATTTTGAAATTTGACAATCAACATGCCGATTCAAAATACCCATGGCACTACCCATCGGGCAAGCATAGCATCGGGCAAGAGCTATCAGAAGATAGCAAATAGCTTACAAATAACTGTATATTAATTGTACATCACAGGATATAATGGACCACCGGATACAGTCTCATTTTGAAATTTGACAATCAACATGCCGATTCAAAATACCCATGGCACTACCCATCGGGCAAGCATAGCATCGGGCAAGCATAGCTTGGAGACTGACCCATAAAGCCTTTCTGCACAGAAGTAACCTGAAGTCATTAGCCATTGTAATGACAACTGGCACCCTGGGGCTAACCGAAAGGCAAATGGTTCAAACATAGGCAAAGTTCAGTCTGAAAAAAGAAGAAACATTTTCAAAAACAATCAGCATAATACATATTTGGATGTGAGAGGGTCTAGAAGGCGTTAGATTACAATCGATTGGTGCCCACTTTTGACCTGCCCCCCCCCCCCTACTCTCAGTCTGACCCAAGATAAAAATAATTCCTTGTACTGTAGACTACTTATCATTGGCTTGAAAATGATATGCGACGTGACCTTTCGAAAAATTTAATTTTTTACCCCACATTTCCCACCCCAAGGGCCCCTGTGTCCCTGGGGTCATGCCAAAATTCCAAGTGTCATGCACATCCCTGTCCATATGTGCAATCATCCCCAAAATTTCAGGTTTCTATGTGAAATGGTCTATGAGGAGTTGCATTACAATCAATAATTACTGGCCAATTTTGACCTTTTGACCCATGGGCCCAGACCCAGGTGGTCAGAACAAAATTCCAAGCGTCATGCACATCCTTGCCCATATTTATAATCATTCCCAAGGTTTCATGTTGCAAAAGCAAGTCTTTGCTGATTAAATTGTCATTTGAAAAAACCTTAACCACAGCATAATACATATAACCTGGATGCAAACCAGGCCTAAAATTATCAAAGTCCAAACACCCAAAAAAATATGGAAAAATTTTGAAAATCAATTTCCTTTTGAAGTGGGCTAGTCATAAGCGTGGTATAGAACAAATCTGTGAAGTTTTACTGAAATCTGATAAACCCTTGTGGGTGCAAATGTTGTTTTAAAAAAACTTAACATAGCCTAGAATCATAACCAGGATATATAACCTACATATAAATCAGTCATAAAATAATCAGAGTTCAAACAATGAAAAAAATCCAGAAAAAATGACAAAGTCCACATGGGTGGAGCTTAGCTAGAGATGTGCGGGACATAGCTAAAACTGGATTCATCAGTTAGCACGGATCTACAGAGAATAATATACATTAACCATATTCGGTCAATAAAATATTAATTTATATCTATTCAATGAAACTGTTGATCTGTCAATTGCAAGCAAAGAGAAGACTATTTTTGAAAACTATCATCGGAATGACTGGGCCAGTCATGTGATAGTTTTCATAAATAGTCTTCTCTTGGCCTGCAATTGACAAATCAACATTTTATCATCCGTTATCGCACCCGTCATTCCAGTGGTAAATTTTCAAATATAATCTATTGGCCTGTAAATGGACTGAAGGAAATTTAAATTTCCCTTTCTCCGAGATCTAACAATACTCACCATTCTGTTACTTCTGATATACAGCTGGCCTTGACAGCGGCTCTAGGATTATAGACTTAGAAAGCTTTACCGACTCCTTGGAACCGGGTACTCGGCTCCCAACTGCCGAGTACCCGTTTACCATAGAGCTCATATTGTTTGCATAGCCACCAAACAAGAGAAATCCATGGTTTGCCTCCGTGGGGCTGGGAGGCTGGGTCTGTAACAGAATGGTGAGTATTGTTAGATCTCGGAGAAAGGGAAATTTAAATTTCCTTCATTCTCCTTCGATCAATACTCACCATTCTGTTACTTCTGATATACACCAGATTTGGTCAGTAACATGGTGGGAAGGGGCAAGCCATAACTGCTACTTTTGCCCTTGGAGAAAGAGCTAGACTTAAAAACTTGACTAAAGGAGACCTAAAAAGGACCGTCAAGTTAACGGAACCGAATCACATTCGCATCACTGCCCCCCCCCACCTTTTTCTCCTAAGAAAAGGGAGAGAACTCACGAACATGCACCTCGCCTGAAAACACAAATATATGCTAAGAGGGTTAACTGCTCTTTGCATATACACATGTATTAGCCTGGGAATGAGCATGAATATATAAGATGAATGAACATGATATATAGACATAATACAAAAAACTCTCAATCTTGAATTACCTCATGATAATGGATTCCAGACGTACCGCCTCCAACCATTCACTGGTCCGGCCATCAGTGACACAATCTGGTTGTCATCCTCTCGCTCGACCATGTCTGCTTCTAAATTCTTTCTTACCAAAGTCAAAAAAGGGAGAAGAGCAGTGTGGTCGCTTAACTATCGTTTCAAAACAGCTAAAGCGAGTGGATTGGCCGACTCTGACACATCCCTCATATAGTAATCCGTGAATGAGGACTCACAGTGCCATTGTGCAACGGCCATGATGTCCTCTAACGGAACACCGCTGTAAAGGGCGGTCGAGGCGGCTATTCCTCTAACATTGTGTGCCCTTGCGCATTGCACCTGGTGCCCAGTCGCCATCTCATGAGTAGTCTGAATGCATTCGACTACCCAACGAGAGATAGTATCCATGGATGCGGCGCCATAAGGCTTCTTATGGCAGATCCCTAGATGTCTATCGTTCGACCGTAACGAGTCTGTCCGTTTCCTGTACTTAGTAAAAGCACGGACCGGGCACCAGACACTGGCATCACGATCAAACCGTGTTAGTTTTGGTATAATGATCGGTTTGCCGGGATATCTCAGATTGATTCTTTGACATAAACTCTGCTCTTGGCAGAAGACGCAGACCCTCTCCGGAGACAATAAATCGGTCCCTCTCTGCTGAAAGCGCATGGATCTCACTGCGCCTTCTAGCTGAGGAAGCTGCCAATAGAAAGACCGCCTTTAGAGTCAAATGCTTTAGACTAGCCGAACGCAACGGTTCGAAAGGGTGCTTGGCCAGTACATTAAGCACTAAAGATAGACTCCAGGCCGGAATGACTACCGGTTGTCTCGGTCGGAGATTGCTCATTCCCTTCACCATCACATTTAACTGGGCCACCTCTGGACTATCCCTGTTGGCTAGACAAGGGATAACTGATGCCAAAGCTGACTTGTATCCAGCAATTGTGACGGGAGCTAGTCCTGAAAAGAACAGCTCACAGAGAAAGTCTGCTATTTGCTGAATAGTGGATTGAAAGGTATCAATACCCTTTTCTTCACACCAGTCTATAAATCTGTTAACCTTGTTGTTATATGACTTGAAGGTTGACCTCCTTCTCACAGCCGCGATGAAATCAGCAGCTTGTCGAGAAAAGCCTTCCGACCCCCTGGAACGTTGTTTGATAACATCCACGCAGTCAATTTGAACATTTCGGAACGCTCGTGTAGGAAGCGTCCCTTGGCCTGGGAGATTATGTTCGGAATCTCGGGTAACTGCACTGGGTTTTCCACCAGCAGATCTAGAAGATCCGTGAACCACGCCCTGCTCGGCCAATACGGCGCTATTAGTAGGACCAGACACGGTTCCTCCCTGATCTTCACCAATACTTTCGGCAGAAGAATGGTGGGTGGGTACGCGTAAGCGTACATCCCCCTCTAGCTTATCGCCAGCGCATCTGTATCGACGGCATTTGGATCTGGAATCGCCGAGACATAAGTCACGATTTGAGCATTTTCCCTTGTGGCGTACATGTCCACGTTGGGTTTGCCCCAATGCTCGAAGATCCTTCGTAGAACTGGAGGGTTGAGGGACCATTCTGTTGGCAGAATTCTGTCTGCGAGACAAAGCATCCGCCAGAATGTTCTATCGCCCAGGAATGTGAGCTGCTTTCAAAACAACCGAGTAATTCCTGCACCATTGAATCAAGTGCCACACTTTGATACACAGTGTGGGTGACCTGGTCCCGCCTTGGCGATTTATGTATGATACTACCGTCGAATTGTCCGACCGTATCAATATCACCTTGCCCCTGACCATTGGAAGAAACTCTTCCACCGCCAGTTCCACTGCCATCATTTCCAACAGATTGATATGCAGCTGGCTCTCCTGGAGAGTCCATGTGCCCGAGACCTGGTGTTCTCCCAGGCAGGCCCCCCACCCCTCCAGCGATGCATCCGTGTACACGGACCGCTGGGGGTGGGGTAGGTGCAGCGAAACCCCTACTAGGAGATTCCAACGCTTTTTCCACCATACAAGATGCGACATTATTGGCTCCAAAACTGGCACCAGTTTTGACAGGGGTTCTGTTCTCTGTTTCCACAGAGACATCAGATACAACTGGATAGGTCTTCGCATTAGAGCAGCGTACAGGATCACCTGCTCCATGGAGACCATCATGCCCAGCATCTGAAGCAACCGCCTCGCCTGAATGTGGTTTCCCACTCGAAAACTCTTGAGGATGGCCAACAGAGACACAGCACTCTGGGCTCTGACGGGTAAACCCTGCCCTCCTCGAGATCGAATCGCATCCCCAAATAAACGAAATTTTGAGTGGGTGTCAACTCGGATTTCTCCTTGTTGACTATCCAGCCTAGATCTGAAAGTAACTTCAGAGTCAGAGCAGTATCCACCTCTAACCTGGCTGCCGTGTCTGCCTTGATCAGCCAATCGTCTATGTAGGTGTGTAGCGTCACGTTCTCTTTTCTGAGAAACGTTGTCACCGCAAGGATCACTCTTGTGAAAACCCTTGGAGCTGTTGACAGGCCAAACGGGAGGACAATAAACTCCCATACTTGATTCTGAAACGCAAATCTTAGAAACCTGTGACAACTCCTGTTCATTGGAATGTGGAAATATGCATCTTTCAGATCGATCGACACACACCACATTCCCTTCCTCAATCCTGCCATTACCGACCTCTGCGTTTCCATCTGGAACCGAGGCGTATGGATAAACCAAGTTAATGGCCTGAGATTGAGTACGGGTCTCCATCCCCCTGTGCTCTTGGGAACAAGGAACATATTTGAATAGAAGCCTATGAATCATGCCGATAGTCACTTACAGGACTGGCGGTATGATCAGTGAACGAAAAGAAGAATGAATAGAAGCCTGGAGTGTTCTGGTTTGCTGGTTTTATTGCTCCCTTCAGAAGCAAACCTGACACTTCGTTTTGAATGGCTTCTAACTTGTCTGGTTCCCTTGGTACGGGTGTCCAGACAGGTGCCAAAGACAGATTCTGTGGCGGAAAGTCCCACCACTCTGGCATGTATCCCTGGGACAACCATCCCAGGACCAGACTGTCTGACGTCACACCTCGCCAAGCCTCGACGAAACGCATGAGCCTTCCACCCACTATAGACGCCTTGACGCCTAACGGGGTTGTCCGGCTCGCGGTCCGCTCCCCCCCCCCCTCTCTTAACGAGAGAGAGAGAACCATTTCGGTCTTGGCTCGGCTGGTCTAACTGGCACCGCTGTTCCTGTCGCACAGGTGCGGTCCAGGCGGATACGAAGGGAGCTCTCGTACCCTCAGGTACGATCCGCTCCCTTCTTTCCGCCCTTTGAGGACTTACCCTTCCCCTTTCCCTTCCCGCCTCTAGGGCGATCAGGAGCAACATTGGGGAGGGTAGGGGCCTCCACAACCTTCCTGGCTTTCTTCGCCGGCGGCTGAGAAAAGCCAGACGAAGCAGCAGTCGCACTAGGCTTAGCTTTCGCCTTGCCTTTATGCTTCTTCTGCTTCCTGGAAGGTTGTACGGTCAGCGGCTTCCCTACAGCCCCTAGTGTGTGCGCTTGCCGCACCAGCTCTAGCTGTAAGTTCACCGCCAGCCGATTCTGCGCAATGCTAGCCGTGTCCTCTAAGATGGCCCGCGCCTGGCCACCGAAGATGCTAGGACCTGTCAGGGGCGTCCCAAGAAGACGTTCTCTGACGGCCGTAGCCGGACGCATATGGTCAAGAACCATTTGCCTCCTGGACTTCGTAACACGCGACTGCACCCTTGCCAGTGCGTCCATAGACAGCACCAGGCCGTCATTGACGCACGAAAGCGCCACAGGTGGCCTGCCCCCGCTTCAGCCCACACCGACTGAAGAAGGCGATAAGAATGGTTGACAGCACTCATAGCTGCCCTCACACCATCATCACATAGGGACAGGACTTCCTCGTGGTGTCTAGAGCTGGGCGGTATTGATATTTACATGACGGTGCCGGTACCATGAAAAAATACCGCGGTACCACGTATACCGTCATCTGAGCTTGAGGCATGCCACGAAATTAGAACAATTTTTTTCCATTTCCTTTTCACTTCCATCTCCAAACAACGGTAAATATAGGTAAAATAAATAAATCGGCTTCCTGATTTAGAGAAGAAAAACATGGCTATTGCGACTGTTTAGTTTCACGATTTTATTAGGTCACTATTTTTATTGACGTAATATCATTCACGGGGAATATCGGTCAAAGGGTGTGGTCGACTCGCTAACTATAACCCGCTGTTTGAGACATTGGGGTGCACTATTTTCAATCTGGATTGTTCTTGCTATTAATGCGTGCGACCAGCAAACGGTAAATTATATTTTGGCAGTCGAGCGCTTTGATAAACAGAGTCCAGACAAAATCTGCGAGTATTTAAACGGGGCGAGTGTTGTACGCTTTTGTTTCTGTTGGAGTCGTATATTCTGTTACTCGCGAAAACATGCCTATACACATACATATAACACGACATTGAATATAGCCGATTCCAAAGCTTCTGATAATTACCGAGTACCCGATGTGCAGACTCGTTACTCGCCATGCTTCACGTGAACAATGCGTGTAAAAAGCTATTTCCGCGAACTTCCGACGTGTAGCCAGTTGAAAAATGAAATGTCAACGGTCACGGTATCGGTTCACGGTATACCGCGGTCCTCACGGTACTACCGACAGACTGCCCAGCTCTAGTGGTGTCCCTGGGATTTGTCCACCAGTGTCGGGCCGGGCCCACCCGCTCCAGCACTCTGGACACCCAGAACCCATCGGTCATCCTCGGTAACCGATGGTACCACACCATACCTGTCGTATTCCCCCCGTAGAATACGACACCTCGCCCGCACCTCCCTGGAGGCCGCAGGTAGCTGGCCCTTGGTCATGAGTTGCTTACTATAAATAGCCTCTAGCAACTCAATAAACCGTGGATCCAGTCCAATGGACTGGATCCAGGCTGCGGGCAAGATCCCTGTCCCAATCGATGCCACCGATGGACGGGGCGCATCCTCCTCGGCCGTGGCCGAAACCACAGACGGGTTTACCCTGGCTAGCCAAGCCAGAGCCTCAGACCAGTCTATTTCCGAGGAGGACACACCCGTGAACACGTCACCCGTTGACGCGTTCACGGACCTACCAGCCATGGCCTCCCGGCTAGGAGCCGCAGCTGACATGCAGGAACTCCGGTACCATACGGTTCCGCCGCCACCCCATGGAACACACCAGTCCATGCAGTAGGCCCGCACGGAAAACCGTGCGGACCCGTAGCAGACACGGAACTGTCGCCAGACACGGGCGGCAACGGCACCCCATGTCTGACCGCCAGACCAGGCGAGATAGGCGAGTACCACGCCTGGCCCGGCACACCCGTCACTGTGTCGGTTGGCATCAAACCAACCATCACGGGACCGGTGCCCGGTACCAGATTGGCCTCAACAACGGGCGGAGCCGCTGCCCTGGCTTGCGCCAAGCCAGACAGATGGAGGACGGTTCCGTCCAGGACGGAATCGACCTCCATATTCTCCACCCGTGGCATCACACGCCGCAGCAACCTCTCCTCCTCGGCCTCCTCATCTTCAGACCCTGAAGAGTCATCACTAGACGAAGAAACCGTGGCGGACGGCTCCCATGCGTAGCAGATGGCTCCCATGCCTGACGGACCGGCCACCGCTACTGGACCACCTGGAGGTGGCCGCAGAGAGACAGAATCCGTCAGGCTGGAGCCCGACGGGACTGCCAGGGGGCCGTACGAGACGGCTCCCTCAGTGACCAGTCCAGAAACATGTCCAAGGACAAGGTCCGTACCAAGCATGGGGAGAGACTGCCCAACAAATTTCGGCAGCAGGGACGACACCAGCGTGGGCAGAACGCTATGCAGAAAGCCCTGCATAGCCGGACCAAACCACGCCGGCGGTGCCATCTCCGCCACCTCCTGCTGAAGACGTGGAGCGCCCCCAAGGGCCGAACCGGATGCTCCACGATTTAATTTCGGTCTGCCTGACCCCGCGTCAGACCCAGCCAAGTCCTTCTGGGGAAGGAACTTCATCATCATATCAACGACCACACTGCACATACATTACACCTATTATCAAGGTTACATGAGGTACACCGAAAGCAGACATGGTCCTTAAACAGGACCCGGACGAACTTGTGGCACTCGTCACATGATGGCGGGGCTGGCTTGGCCTATAAATAAGCACAAACCTACAATAAGCAAGCGGAACGAGACAAACATGGAAGGCAGACAATTAATTTTCAAATAAATTGACCATAAATTAACTGTAACCCTCCCGCACCCCACCCCGCAACGTTACAGCAAAGATCTCATTGATTATGACGACAGGAACGAAGCGGGAATAAATACACCCATAAACCGATCCTCCAGGATGTATCACGGAACCAGGAATCATATCGCATAGCATTCGGGGTATATTTACCAATCAATATAAATTATACTCCTAATGAAAGCCAAAATGATATGTGAAGAAACAACAAAATGTAAACAAACTGCTGTAGCACACGGTAAAACCGCAGACCACACATCTTAATCAAGAATTTTGAAACCACCGATCATTGCAAACAGATCGTGATAACACGCAAAACTTGAACATTCCAAAGTTTTCTGGTACCATTTTAGTACGCAGCACCTAGAATAAGATGCGCGAATTAATGAAAAAATTTTCTTCACATAAACATCCGAGCAACACGGGTGTGACGTCAGCCGCTTGGATCTTACGGAGAATGACGTCAGCCGATATTCGTGTTAAAAATACCGTAGCAAACACCTATTTTCATATCTGCCGATCGCCTGTTGGGGTTTAAAGGCGATCATCCGGCATATTTCGTTGTTAACACACGTCCCAGATTCTTTGGGGTTAGAAATTGGAACATGCGACACAGATGAAATTTAGAGACCTAAGTCTTTTAAACTATGGAATAATAAGGAAATATACAACCTGGTTATCATCGGCGGTATCCATATTAATCCAAATATCCTTGCAGAAACGCACTAGCTATCACAAAAACCACAGTTCACAAAAGACTTCTTAATCTTTCTAACTGCTAAAAAGCATGTATTGCTCTTGTTGCTATGCAAACAAGAATGAGCTCTATGGAGTCGGTAAAGCTTTCTAAGTCTATAGTCCTAGAGCCAGCTGTCAGGGCCAGCTGTATATCAGAAGTAACAGAATGGTGAGTATTGATCGAAGGAGAAAGTTCTCAGAATCACTGCTGCACAGAAGCCATTTCTATTGTCTTATTAATTAAACCATCACAACATTAAAACTTACATAATTCCTGCATGTCTGATGATAAAGATTGATGCCATGAGTTTAATGTAAAACAGGATGAAGAAGTCGATAATTTCGGCAACAAATCGCTTCCATACAGGTGGAATAATGTACTCTGTAAATCCTGAGAGAAAAATTCACATGTTATATGCTTTAAAACCCTTTCAGCCAGGAATTCCACACAGCTCATTTTCAAAGCAACGATACAGGAAAACTGTTGAATATTTTGAAATTAATCTGACTGCAAGATGCCTTAAGCATTTTAGGCAGAAATGGCTTCCAATCCAATGGACCTTTCAATTTTTTGCTAAGCTCCACCCATCACCTATCTAAGCTCCACCCACACCTCGCTCGTGTTGGGATCGATCGATCTCTGAACTCCCTGACAATCAATTTCCAGAAAACTATACAGGTAAGCTGTTGAATATTTTGAAACTAATTTGACTGGGAGCTGTTGTTGCCTATGGCAGCGTAGCAACTGCAGTCAGTCAAATTAGTTTCAAAAATATTCAACAGCATGTTTATTAAATAGTAGAGACATACAATTCTTACGTGTCAGACTATTAAAAGTTAAAGACGGGCCTAATAAAATCATTTATGACGTACATTTGATTATGACCTCATCCTACACACCGCTTAACTGATTATGACGTCCTATGACGTCATTACTCTGGAAAGGCCCATTATGTTCAAAATATTGAACAGTACATCTTATTTTGCTTTGAAAACATGTTATTTCTGAGCTGTATTGTACAGTGTACAGTGGTTCTCTAAAGAAGCACCATCTTCTGGTCAGCAACTTACTTGTCTAAAGAGGCCACATATCGGTAATGAATCCAATCTGTCACTCAAATATATGATGTCATAATCAATTATGTCACATGTAGGCTAACGTTACAATCAAAGCTGTGACTATACCTAGTTTTTTTGATCGGCACCAGACGTGTCCATGGCCTTATAATATTCCTTAATGATCAGACATCACAGATTTACAGTAACTTTAGCAAATGTTCTCTAGTTACAATTCCTTTTTACCAATATGTGTGTATGAATTCACCTTTCCAGAGTACCCAGCCATCATATGACGTCATAATGAACTGCGTGGCGTGTACAATGACATCATAATGAATGACGTCGATAAGTACGTCACGAACGCATACTTGATGACGGTCTATGGGCTGTTGTACAAATTGTTTGCTTTTACTATTTAATAAATATTGTTGAATATTTTGAAACTAATTTGACTGGGCGCTGTTGCTGCCTATCAGCACCCAGTCTAATTAGCTACAAAATATTCAACAGCTTCCCTGTATAGTTTTCAGGAAATTGATAGCTATGGCATTCGGGGATCGATCAATCCAAACACGGCGGGGTGTGGGTGGAGCTTAGCTAGTGATGGGCGGGGCATAGCTAAAAATGGAAAGGTCCATTGGTTACAGAGCAATGGCAAGTGTGTGGGTGTACCTGTGTGTTCTGAATAAATAAAAAAAGAATTTTAAGCAGTCATAATTCATTTTGAAATAAACTGAACTGAAGTGAGCTTTATTTTTAATCTAGGTTAAAGCACTAGCAAAGCAAAAGGCAAATTATATAGTTTCTATATTAACCCTTTAACACTCAAGTTAGCGGGAAAAAATGCTTCCGCAGTGGTCTTGATGAATGTTCATTTGTAGACCAAGAAATTATTTTTGAAAATTTACCAAGTCTGGAATGACTAACTCAATAACAGAGCCAGTCATTCCAGTGGTAAGCTTTTAAAAATAGTCCTCTCTTGGTCTGCAAATGGATATCTGCAGGTAATCTTTCATTAACTCTTAATCTTTACCACTCTGATGTTAAAAATTTATTTTCACATTAAAGTAAGACGGACTGTTGTTCATTTTGCAACAAATTTGGTGGAAGAAGTTGCTATCATAGACAACAACATTGTCCACCAAATTTGTTGAAGAAAGTACACCAGTTTCTTTTGTTATCGACACAGTAAAAGATAGAATATTGACACCAGAAAGGGTTAAATGGGGAAGCCTGCCAAAATGTCTTGAGCAGTGGTCTTGAGCAAAGTCCATTTGCAGGGTAAGAGACTATTCTCTTAAATTTACCACTGGAATGGCTGTTCTGCTAACCAAACCAGTCATTCCAGTGTTGAACTTTTAAAAACTCCACTTTACCTGCATATCGACAATCATTTAGACGCTTGATTTAAAATTTGCTTGACAATTCTTGAGCTTTAAAGAATTAATATACTGCACCCTAAAGAAAACAGTCCAAGAGGTATTAAGCCATTTCAAGAACATTTTTTAGGATGTCTGAAATATTCAGTTTACTATTTTGAAAATAATTTGACCGGAAGATTTTGCTAACTACATGTATGCAACCAATTATATCTAGTTGTTATTTTCAAAATAATAAGCCAAATAATTATTACACGGTAAGCGCAACTTGTAATATCTCATCTGTATAGTTGAAAGGGTGGCTATAGTCTTCCATAAAATCATCAAAAGACCTTTGTGAATGGATAAAATCACACCTCCCAGCAGATTGATGACCACTGGTGGAGAGAACCCTATAAATAATCAGGGTTAAAAAAATCATAAAAATTATAAAAATCTGATTTTTTTTTTAAATCATGATTTTTTCCAAACCCTGTGACAATAACACTCTTTCCCTTGGTAAATTACATATAGGCATACTAAGTTAGTATTACTTACACTACATGAACTACGTTCTTTAAACTAATTTGACTGCAAGGTGGTGATGCACTAAACAGCTTTAATTTCTAACCTATTTGAAAATTATTGTGCAACTCTCATCAGCCATGTCAGAACAGAGTAGTTACATAAAATTTAGAGTTAAAAGGGTTAGGCTGCTCTAGGGGGGCACAATAGAAAAACACAGGACATAGCATTTTGAATACATTTAACCCTTTAACGCTTATATCAGCCAAAAATGGCTTCTGCAGTGCTCTTTAGAATTTTCCATTTGCAGACCAAGTGAAGACTATTTTTGAAAACTTACCACTGGAATGACTGGCTCGATAACCGAGCCAGTTATTCCAGTGGTAAATTTTCAAAAATAGTCTTCTCTTGGTCTGCAAATGGACATTTTCTATGAGAGAATTGAAATTTTCTTGCACAAATTCAAGGGTTAAAAGATTAAACATGATTATAAAGGACACGCTGAGGACCATAAAGAACTGTCCTTTATTCACAACTGTCAAAATTGTCACTTAGGAATTAAACATTTCAAATGAGTTGTCTGGCAAAAAATGGTTGACTCGTTTGAAATTGATAGTAATTTGACTGAAAGATGTTGCTGTCCTTGATGTTCAATAAAATTATTTTAAAATTTCCACAGCTTTCTTGACAGTTGTTTCCGTATTTACATGTATGCGAAAACCATTTTAACTTGAAAGAGCAAATATGAAAAAGCACATATTTTTCCAAATATCTTGTTTAATATTTTGAAAGTAATTTCACTGGAAGCTGTAGCTGCCTTAGACACCAACAGAGTCAAGCAGCAAGCACTTCCAATCAAATTAATGCTAATAGGGGTTTGAGCCCAAAGAAGAAATACAAAAAATTACAAGTGCATTTATAACAACTATTTCTGTTTAATATTTTGAAACTAATTTGACTGGAGCAGTAAGGCAACAACTACTTCTTGTCAAATTAATGTAAAAAAATTAAACAACTTATTATAGTGTTATAATGTGATTTGTTAAATACATTGTGTACCTTCCCAATGCATTGGGGTTGCTGTGAAGAATTCACGAGATATTAATTTTTGGTGTCAGCATTAAACAGGCATGCAATTTGGGTATGTAATTAATTAAGTAATTTAAATTAACAATTACAAATTACAATTAACAAAATTATCTAAATGTAATTAATTACAATTCAATTACAACTACTTTTGCAGCTACTCAATTACAATTATTTGAAAAATGTAATTAAATTACAGCCAATTACAAATTACAATTACCCCCGTGTTCTCTCTAGACTTGTAAGTTGCTTCCTTAGAGGACCACCATACACTACACCTCAGAAATAAAAAGTTTAATAAGATATTAAATATTTTAAACATAATGGAGGATTCCAGTTTATCCATCAATCATATGATGTCATAATCAACTACATTGTATGTATGCCGACTTCACAATCAATTACATCATGAATGTAGATCAGTTCATCATCAACGCTTAAGTAATGACGGACTAAGTTACTACACATAAGCGTTATTGTATCAGGGATGTGGCCAAGATGGCCACACGCCCACCACTCATCAGTGTACGCCCGGCACTCTGAACAGATTCTCCTCTTGTAACCCATCAAAATGCAGGAAATGGCTTCTCAGATTCTAGTTTTGAAAGGACACACCTTCCCCACCCCACCCGAGCCAGAGAAGCCAACATATTGAACATAAGGGTGCAGATGGAGTTTGGCTAATTAATGAGTACATAGTCTTACGTACCAATATTGGACTGTTGATGTCGTTGCAAAATGACATCTGGTTGTCGCTGAAATATGATGTGGCCACCAGCAGCAGGAGGGTGTGCATGTTGAATAATTCGCCGGTGGAGATGCGCATTCGGATCATCGACATTGTATGCTTGATTTAAATTATGGTTAGTATCAAACTGTACATTATCGGGATAGTAAATATTATTTCCTCGAATAGTGCCAAAACTGCTATAATAAGGATGGTTGAAGCCGAAACTTGGGAAAACAGGTGAATTCATAGAAGTCATTTGACGAACGAAACTCAACATGTTATACGAATAATACCAGTTCAACCATTGATTTAGGGTTTGTGTATATTCGCGCAAAGGTGTTCCTTGAATATGAGAACGGCCACTTCTGTCAACTGGTGACGAATCTGGCTCAGACGATGCAGACGTCATTCTATCAAACGCATCTTCCTCTTTCAACGCCATTTTCCTTCTTGTTTTCTTGTGTAAATTCCGCTTTCAAACCCTACCCAGCAAACATTACTTACTTACTTAGGTTTACTTAGGTTCCTTCTGACCGCAGGCCTAAGCCTCTATCAGATCTTCATCATCATAATATGGTGCTCTATCCCTTCCGGATTCCAATGGTGCGGTGTAGTTATATATTAGTGGTTCGTCTTTCCAATGTCTGTCGAGGCGAGCCTTAAATGTGTTGACCGATGGCGCTTCTACAACATGTTCTGGCAGCTTGTTCCAGACTTTTACAGCCCGAACTGCAAAACAATTTCTCCTCAATTCTAATTTTGCTCTTGGTTGGAAAATTTTCATATTATGCCCCTCTAGCCTCATCTCATTGCACAACATCATTTCTTAGTGTGAAAATACCTCCTGTTTCCATGTCATAGATACCACGCATCATCTTATAAACTTCAATCATGTCCCACAATCTCTACGAAAAGCTAGTGTCGGGAGCCTAAGTCTCCTAAGTCTTTCTTCATAACTTAATTCTCTTAATCCTTGTATCTGCTTCGTAGCTCTTATCTGGACATTTTCTATTAGTGTTAATTGTGCTTTTTCTGAATGGGCTCCACACCGATGTTGCATAGTCCAGGTGGCTTCTAACTATTGCCTTATACACTTGTATAAACGTCTTCTCACTTAGGTTAACCTAGGCACGTTTGATTATTGCAAACATACTGGTTGCTTTGTTGACCTTTTCACTAATGTGCTTTTCAAAATGTAGGCCTTCGTCTATTATAGTGACACCTATATCCTTTTCTTGTTCGGATCTTGTTATGGTATGTGTCTTTGTATCAGCAATAATGTGATAATTGTGACCCTCTGCTTTTATCCGCCCAAAGCTCATGTTGACACATTTATCCGGGTGAAAGCGCAGATGCCAAGTGTTTGACCATTCAGCCAACTCATCTAAGTCTGTGTAGCTCGCGGGGGTCTGTTGGGCCATTCCAGCACAAAATGCTCTGCCGTCATGCCACACATGCACGACGAATGAGGGGGCTGGCTAGCTCCGAGTCTCGGGGTTCTGGATCCCGTGTGACGTCGCTCTGTGAAATACATAGACCGGCTCCTAAGACCAGTGGAACTCAATCATTCCGGTGGGGCCGTGGGACCATTGTAGCTGAGATTGAACTGCATGGTATCATCCCAGCTGTTGGTGTCACCGGTATGTCTTTCCATGTTAATTTGGGATTATGGAGAATGAATTATAAGAAGTTGTATCTATTTATTCAAACAAGGTGAATCGTTTGACAGTAATTGAGCATATAATGATAATACATAAAGTAGAGCTAGCTGATGTACTTTGTACGTGGGGTTGCCGGAGGTACCACACGGATTCGTAAATCCCGCTTTTATTTATGCGGGCCTTCTGCTATTCCTGACCTACCATTTAGATGTTAGAAACAGGAACCATAGTTTTGGCCGCAAGTGGCAGAGATTCCAACCTATCATTAGATATGGCCATCCAACGGGCGCAGACACCCTGCTTCCCATAGGATATCAAGCGTACATGTTAGTTCGCAACATATCCGAAATGGGTGAGAATCCGGATACCATGCTCTGTAACCACATAAAACATCACTGGACGATGGCTACATTTTACACAAGCAAATTTAATGACTGATGTATCGCTACGGTGAGGGGTAGAGAGACGAATATCCACCATGAGCGTCCTTCCCGTGAGGGCATGGCGGATTCCAAGATCCTGCCCAGACACTACAGTGAGTTGGGTGGAGATGCGCGTCTCGTCCATCACCAGTCCTATGGAACTAACCTTTGACCTGATGTTTCAATATGCCCAATATGCACTGTGGGCCGGAAATAAAATATCATCCTACAATAATAACTATATGTTTTCACAGTGCTTTCCTTCTTTGGCAAAGTATCTAACTATCAAGTATCCGAGGATATGGGGGGAGATGTATGTGAACCTGCACTTTGGCCATCACCGCTTGGAAACGTCCGATAGTTTCCCAGAGTTGGATCAGTCCAATGTGTGGGTGGGGTATCCAAACAATTAAGAAGCCTGACGGTTTGGTGGATCATGGAAAGAGACAATAACTTGATAAATATGAGGCCCTATAGGTATTTGGCCAATTTTACACAACCTTGCTGGAGTGCGGAACTAGATTACCACAACAGTCGGAAAAGAGGTGTCCACACTATGTGTCTCCTATCGATGAGATTGTCCCTAACCACTTTAACCTATCCTATCGAGCCGAATAGTAAGGTTAGTCAGTAGCATGCCGGGCTCGAATATTTTAGAGCACGATCAGCGACCTCAGTGCAAAATTGTTGATGGCGGGAATAAGTGATGCATAGATTGTTGCTGTCTACTATTTCCTAGTGTACTGCGGTCCAGAGTCTTTACAAATAAACAAAACATATCAACTGGATAGATATAACTGCCATATACACAACTAACCAGTGAAATAGAACAATATCACAGTCTTTACATCATGATTAAGTGAGGTAGTAAATATATAATAGGTCAATAACCTAAATGGTGTGGTCAGTCAAAGCACCCACAGTAAACAAGGATAATATAGACAGTAATAAAGAAATCATAAATTGTGATCCGAAGACCAGTACAGTACCTATTAGTCATTAGTACCTTATAAGGACGTAAATCATGGCAATAAGACATAATATGTATAGTTACTTGAGTACCTAGTAGTTACTTAGATGGAACAGGCTATTATGTTACTGAAATTGAGGTGCTAACATATTCATAGCACAAGTTGACACGTTCTCTGATGGTGGAAGGTTTCCGCATGCAGATCTCCGCAGCTGGTTTCTGTGGAAGGTTCTCTGCATGCTGACTCCAGGTTAGATACGGTACAAACTCCGAACAGTAAAACAGAGCAATGAAGTAATGTCCACTAAATCATCTCTGTAGCTACATCATAATTTATGCGGTGATGAGAAAGTTCTCCGTCCGGCGATGGAAGTATAAAAGTTAAGCATAACCCATTAACAAAAAGGGTTACTTATAAAAATGTAATTAATGCATGCACATATTGAACCACATGGTGCAGGGTGCATTGTATAGCTCTTGCGGCGCACCGGGCAAAATCTACTCGTCTGCAATCAAAAAGTTAAAACTATCACACACGACATGCAGTGCGGTGGTTGAAGTCCACTTTTGCGTGGTTGGCAGATCCGGTGGGTCATCCACCAAGAAACATTGCTGCTCTACATTATGTAGAATTTACATATCGGGCCACAAGAGCGCTCCCGGAAAAGTTCCTCTTATAGGTGTTCGGAAATGGGACCCATAACCTTTAGTTTATTATTGCTCCCGGATGGCTGTCCGGCAGCATCCAATATTCTACATATGCAGGTTAGCCGAGAACTGCTTTTACGTGGGGTTGATCTTAGAGCCGTAAGGAACCATGGGGGATGTTCTGTATCTTTCTTATCTGCAGGTATTCCGGTGTGTTATCTGGGTCGTCTAATCCACACCTCCAGTTAGCTCTCGACTCTCAACCTCCTCGCCTGATCTTCGAATTTCACCCCCTTTTATACCTGCTGGGATGTCAGAATTGGCTGCCTGAACCAACCAGCGGCTGATGTACCAGCCAATCAGTGTAATAGAATACTGTGACGTATACACAAATAACTCTGTATTTAGATATGTATAGATATGTGAAGTGAAGTAGCAGGTCACGTGTACACAAATCAATATATATATATATATATATATATATATATATATATATATATATATATATATATATATATATATATATATATATATATATATATATATATATATATATATATATATATATATATATATATATATATATATACGCGATTACAATGTCATAGCAACATTTTAAGTATATTTTGACTGGGAGCTAAAATATGTGGTCACTTATTACAAGTGGTACATGTTGGGTGGACCACACATTACTAAGTGGTATTGGCTGTTTAATGATCAAATTTGTTCATGACAATTTCAAAGGTGGGATCCATTTCTAGCTAAGCTCTGTCCATTCTTTCAGCGTGTTGGAATCAAATTATATATTTTGATTCAAAACTTTCCAGAATCCCAATTTCAAGGTAACTATACAGGTACGGTGTTGAATATCCTGAAACTAATCTGACTGGGGGAAGGGTGGGGTGGTGTAACTAATTGATTATAACGGCAAATCTTACCGCTCTTGCTAAAATATGTGCTCACTTATTACAAGTGATTCGACTGCTTAGGCTATGTTATACGGCACATAAATAAGTTAATATACTTACAAAACAATAACAGAAATTCTGTTTTGTTTTGCAAACATATTAATCTATTCTTTAGATGGTCTATACCATCGATTCGGCGGTTTTACCGTACAGCTCATACATGTGTTAGGTTCTGTGCATCAGCATTTCAATCCCGGACAAACAACATGACTCCGTAACTGGGAGTATAGTCAGTCGACGTGTTGCTTGTAATACCCTTGCATGTGCACGTGTGTGCGTGCTATGACCGGTATATAATTATAAGTTCGTGTTCCTTTTTTGGGCTTGGATTTACCCCCACTGTGTGTATATGTTCATTTCACGCTATGATCCCCAGTGGGTTTAAACGGTTATGTTTATTATTATTATTTTGTAAATAAGTCACTATATTTGCAAAGAAAAACAGGAATTCTACCTTGTTTTGAAAACGAGTTCATTTGTTTTTTAGGTCTTCTATACCAAACGGTGTCAGGTTTAATGGCAACTGTAAGAAAAAAAACCTCGCTCTAACCAGTATCTTGCTGATTTCAAAGGCTAGGTCTAGTTGTTTCACGGTCAGTACAAGAAAGATTTGTGTAGATTATGTAAACAATAATGCTGAAAGTTGTGCATGTGTGCAGCAACGGTTTACGACAGCAGTTTCCAAAATGAATAGAAGTTATCACATAGTTATCATATGTACATAAATGTTTGGAATTTCAGTGATGTATGCGTTAGGTTTTAACGCATTTCTGTAATTCTTACCGCCTCTCCATATTTCCCCTATTTATTTTTACCATAAAGGTCAATTAACAAAAAAATACTTTACTGACTTTTGGAGGCTATATACATAGCTGATCGTCTGTGTCAGATGTCAGTCAGTCAGTGAAGATCCAGCGGTGGAGACATCTATCCCATTCCCCCATAGTGAGCGTATGCATATGAGCGATCTAGCCAATATATATATCCTAAATCTATGGTTCCAAATTAAAAATAGAGGCACACTCTAGCTTTCTAGTTAGCTGTTGGCGACCACAATCCCTTGCACAAAATGGCCGCGGCCTATGCGCAATTCTAGACACAACCCGAATATAAGCGTGGCCATGAGCGTCCACGCAATAAACGAGTCCTATCAAAACTCCGGACCTACAGTAGCGTACTCGGTCACCATTATAATTAATAGTAATTTCCCAGTTCTGAGTCCAAAATGCAGTCCGTCGGCTTTGTCGGGTACTCGCTAAAAATGTTGAATCACAGCTTCGAAGGGGATTTTCCCGAGAAATCTTTATCCAATTTACGTATATTTGTCAAATACTCATATATGCAGCAAAAACACTGTCATACTATATTTACCATACGACTCAGTAGAAATTGTCACGGATCACTAACTTTTCTGATGTGCTGATCCGTATGGATCACCATGAAAAAAGCTAATTTCTAGACCGACTCAAATTTAGTGTGACATTGGTAAAAACCTTGTTATTTCAACATTAAGATTTTCCGTTTAGCTCAACTTTTCTGTTCATATCTTATCAGGTTTGGTTAATCATATTGGACCCTAAACTTGGGCTCATGCTTCCTTATAATGACATATCACACAATGACGTTGTGGTCAACAGTCAATGTCGTTGATACGCATGGCGACCGTCTGTTGTCCGTCATCCATCTGTCAACTTTTGTTCAAAAATGCTACTCCTCATTAACTGCTTGACAGATTTAAAACTAATTTGGCTGGAAGGACTCAACAGTGGCAAGCTTCAGAAATAACACACAGAATTTTGACTGGTCAATTTTTTGAGTAAAAATCTTAGATTTCATGAAGTTCAACGGAAATTGTCAAAACGTTACTCCTCATTATCATCTTGACGGATTTCAACCTAATTTGGCTGGAAGGACCCGATTGTTTTCGGCTTCAGATCTTGTAGTACAGAATTTTGATTGGTGAATTCTTGTATGTGAAAATATTAGATTTTATGAAAAATGGAAATTGTCAAAACGCTACTCGTTATTGACCGCTTGGCAAATTTCACCTTACTTTGTCTGGAAGGACCCTATGGGGCTAGGCTGCAGAACTGGTATAGAGAATTTTGATTGATCAGCTTTTTTGGTGAAAAGCTATGAAAGATTTACCGGAAATTGTCAAACCGCTACTCCTCATTAATCGTTTTGGCGGATTTCAACTTACTTTGTATGGAAGGATCTTATGGGGCTATGCTTCAGAACTTATATACAGAATTTTGACCGGTCAAGTTTTATGGTGAAAACCTTAGATTTCTGACAAATTTACCAGAAATTGTAAAGTGCTACTCATCATTAACGTGCGGTGGATTTCAACTTACTTTGGCTGAAATGACTCTATAGGGCTAGGCTTTAGAACATTTCTACGGAATCTTGATTGGTAAATTTTTGGGGGTGAAAATCTTAGATTTTATTTTAAATTTACTGCAAATTGTCAAAACACTACTCATCACTAACGACTTGACAGATTTCAATCCTAGTTGGCTGGACAGACACTATCACGGTAGGCTCCAGAACATCTATTTAGAATTTTAATGGGTCGATTACTTTGATGAAAATCATAAATTTCTTGAAAAGTTTACTGGAAATTGTCAAAATGCATATTTTCCATAACCGCTTGGTAGATTTTATCCAATTTCGGTTGGAAGGATTCTATAGTGGTATGCTCTAGAACCTCTATTCAGAATTTTGTTTGGTCGATTTTTTGCAGAACCATTTATAACGCTACTCCTTAATTAGTAGCCAGATTTCAATGACACATGGGTGGAATAATCCTATGGCGGTAGTCTTCAACATATCAAAAGAGAATTTTGATTAGTTAATTTCGTTGGTGGCCATCTTGTATTTTTCGAAAATTATCCATCATGTCTACCAGTATTTAAATGCAAATGGTTCAAATGCTAATTGTCCAGGCTAGCGTTGCAGGCTGGTGGGCCGCTTGTTGATAAGGGTATTGATAAGCCTTGTATATATATATATTTTATGTTCGAAGTCAAGCTGCATATAGTCCATTGCAAAGTCGTAAAGTTAAGCTTCATGGTTGTATTGCACCCCATTTTTGGTTATTTATCTCATAATCGTGAGCATTTGATGGAGAGTCGTAGCCAGAATAGAATTATCTAATTGTCATAGTGTGATTTATCTGATTAACACTAATCAATGAACTATCTATCTTATTTGAATAATTCGTATCAGCTTCTCAGGGAACTGCGCATCACCATGCTTGTATGTATGTAACAGCTATAATAGAGTGTTCAGCTGCATGTAAATATGTATAGTTAGTTGTAATAGTGATATTTCTCCTAAAGCCTCTGTATGTTCATTGCAGAATCTAGGAGGATAATAACATATAACATGTTGAGAAATCTGTCCACGTAATTCGGGAAAATTGTATGCGCAATAACATCATTACCAGAAGCCTGGGAGTGCCTAATGAAGAGGCGGGATACCCCAAACTGAACTGATTCTACCTCTTGATGGCGCAAGACAATCAATTACCAGAACAGCTATTGCTAGGCAGAAGGCGACTACACTTCTAAACTGTCCCACAGACTCCACTTAATAGACCTGGCAGGTTGGACAGCAGTCATTAGCAGGATTCCACATGCAGAGTACTGGGCCCGGTGCTGCATGTTCTACTCACGGACCCAGACCAGATATCAGCACAGCCTCTCAAAGACGCTGATCCACAAATAAGACGTATACTAGCTTTCATATTCCAACAATCCTTAGAACAAGGTCCAGTCCCACTGGAATGGAAGAGAGCACAAGTTGTACCAGTGTTAAAAATAGTTAACGGTCAAAGCCAAGCAATTACCATCCTGTGAGCCTGACCAACATATCACCATCATCATGGGTTCAGATGAAAACATAGTTGTGAAGCACAGATCTACATCACAACTACCAACAATCCTTGACGAATTGTGCCGAGCTTAGGCAGCCATCCTAGAATTCTCCAAAGCTTTAGACAACATTCCACACCAGAGACGCCTTAATACGCCAAAATACTATGGTGTCAGAGGTCACATAGCCCAATCGATCCAGGACTTCTATGCTGACAGGACCAAAAGAATTGTAGTCGACGGCGAAGAATAAGCAGAAGCCAGCATATTTCCCCACGTTCCACAGGGCATAGTCCTTGACCCTTTATTTTTATTACTATTCATAAAATGCATTCCCGACATCAACTCGAGCCTAAAACTGTTTGCAGACGATTGTCTTATGTATCATTATATCAAAAACCACGATGACCATGAACTCCAACAGAGCGACATTGACTTACTTGTCACGCGAGCACATGAGTGGGAGATGTTCTTCAACGTTGACAAGTGTTACATAATGCTCTACATTAATAAGTTTACACGTAACTACAAGTTATGGGGCTCAGCAAACCATCACCAAAACTAAGCCATACCTACGTGTTCAGCTGCAAAACCATCCCAATTCGGCTACTCATGTAAAAAAAACTACCGCAAAGAGTAGCTGGAGCTCTGAGCTTCATTTTGAAAAATGTACGGTCCTGCTGCCCAGTCATCAAATCCAGGGCATATACATCAACGGTCCGGCTCATCCAGTCTGGAACTCACAGCATGCAGTGCACTCAGACAACATTGAGGCTGCACACAAAATTAGCAGCACAATTCGTACTAAGCTGGCCATACAGACGAGGTGACTCAGCTACCAGAACCAGCAGATATTGTAAATAAACTTGGATGCGAGATCGAAGATCTTGGTAGATGTCCCACCAGACTTTCACCCAACTTGGCTATGTAGGAGAACATGAGGATATCAACATTGTCTCCAAAAACCTAGGAGAAACAAAATGGTGCTCAATCAGAACTTCCTCCCACGCACAATAGCAGTACAGAGTAGCCTACCACAGGAAGTTGACCTTGCTCCTGACCTTGAAAGCTTTAAGGTAGGGGTTCAAGCAACCCACCATCAAACCGCACAAATTCACTGTAAATTTGTACATACAAATTTGAAATCGATAGTATATACAACATTTTGAGAAAGCGTCCTGATGTCACCAAAAGCGTCCTGATGTCACCAAGCGTATTGAATCATATTCATTATCAAATAGAAGTAGATGTAGAATGTTTAATACGTCAATGATTGCATTCCTGAAGAAGTTTTCAAATTATTTAAGCTCACGCGTGCGTGCGTGCGTGCGTGCGTGCGTGCGTGCGTGCGTGCGTGCGTGCGTGCGTGCGTGCGTGCGTGCGTGCGTGCGTGCGTGCGTGTAATATTTAAGGCGTTTATTTGCTAGTTCCCAATGCTATGGTCTAGACTCACGCCTGGCCTTTGTGGTTTCTGTTTAATTCTTGTGAATTCTTGTGACGTCGGTTTGTGCATTAGTGTGCGTGCGTGCGTGCGTGCGTGCGTGCGTGCGTGCGTGCGTGCGTGCGTGCGTGCGTGCGTGCGTGCGTGCGTGCGTGCGTGCGTGCGTGCGTGTGTTGATCGTTGTCTCTCGATTTTGTCTCATGTTGAAGATGGCATATGCTGTTCTTGACCATGGCTTTTCTGTTGGTCCTCATGCTTGGGCGTGGGGGATGGGGAGGGCCTAACCTGGGCCTAACGGGGGTGGGGAAGGGATGGGGTAGGTGCTGGGTGGGGGGGGGGGGGGTTATAACATGTGAATCTACCAAATAGGAGGCAAATACCTCCATCCAAGAATGCTTTTCTCCCAACAACAGGCGCCTAAGAGTATATAATATTCAGATAGTAATGGATGAGAATCCCCGGACATCCACGTTTTGGGAGTTCTCCATCCCTCCACAAACCTTGACCCCCACCCTTGGGGCAAATCTACCCCTCTCTTGCACCCCCCCCCCCCTAACAACACACATACGAAAGAACCAAAATATGTATCCAAAACACTTCAATAAGATCAACACAAAAACTGACCCCCTTAAATTCAGTTTCTTTTCAAACACAATCTTCCATTAGAACAGTATACAGAAAGACCTTTTTGAAACCACTGATGCTGCAAATGACCCACTATCAAATTCACCCAGCTCATACGAAGTACAACGTAGTTAGGTCATTTCCATAAAGGAGTTTGTGTGCCAAATATTAAGAAACAGATTGTTTTATAGTCACACGCAATGGATAAAGTGAAGAAGCCAGCAATGATGATGAGGATGAGGATAATATTGTAATTTCCTCCGCTATCCGGAGCACCGCTGAGTAGCGTAGTTGTGGCAGTCCTGCAATCGAACACACACACACGTTGATCCTGTATGTAGCGATACAACGGATTGTTCAGGACACATAATATGGGCAGATTGTAGACTGTCAGTTTTGGTTGGTTGGTGATCTATTGGGAGATTACCTGGCCTACCAGAGGGAACACAATGTCCGGCAGATAGTTTTAGTTTAGTTGTTTGAGTATTGCATTCTTCTCTCTGTGTAAGGCATAGCCGAGACATTTACGGATTTCTTTGATTCCTGGCTTTAAGTCCTTGGGAATGAAAGTGTTCCCTGAGCAGTCTAGTAACAGTTGTGTCAGCTCAACGGGATCTGCCATAATTCTTATAATTGTACTAGTTTCTATTTCTGCATCGGTCCATCTTTTTTGAAGATCTACTATGTATGGTGGTGTTCTGATAGCTTCAAGTAATGGACATGAAGTGATGAAGTGAATGCGGTCTTCTGCCCCTGTATTGCAAAGGGGGACAATCTGCCTTCACCGTGTGCTGATTGAACTTATTTCTATTAGCTTGTAGAATGTATGACCCGATGAGAATTTTACATTTGATTGAGTCTCTCGTGATAGAGTAACAATTATAGCCATTACTGTTCCAGATTGGATGAACTTTGCCTATCTTCAGGTTGTCGATGTTCAGATAATTTAATGATGTCTTTTCTCGTGATGTTGCCTTTAGTCTATTCTCCCAGTAGGTATTAACAGTCTTTGATATTACTGTCATCCACTGACATTTTGTGGGATATTTTTCCCAATAGGGAGATGCGAAGTTAAATCGCTGCAGAATATCTCTTACATTGCTGAACCCACTGTGTGAAGCATTAGTTTTGATGGCAAGCTGTCGTTCCACAATTCTGCGTTCGATGGAGTCCCTATCCCTGATTATATTGCCAAAGGTTGTTAATATTCTTTTGTGTATCTCAGCTTGAAGTGGAATTTCCCCTAATAATAGGTAGACGGCGGCATCTGCGGTTATCTCTGCTAAGTGTTGCAGTTGACGTAGGAGTTGTTTGTGGAATTTGTCTGCATGCTCTAGATCTTTTGTAGTTATATAAATCGCTTCAAGACCGTGGATAAGACATGGAAGTACATAGAATGGGCATTAAACAGATGTACTGATACTTTTGGGCGTAAGACCATTTGCTCTGTGGAGACCGGCGCCCATTAGGACATAGATGGTTCTTCTAGCTACGTTTATCCTTTCAGGAACAGCAATTTGTATACCAAATTTACAGTCGTTGCCCCTTTCAATGCCAAGATGTACGACTGTCTTTTCCGATGGAAGGGATGCTCCTCCATTGAATTGAAAGGTTGCTAAAGCATCATCGTGGTTGATGGAAAGCACTAACGATTTTGATTTACTGATTGTGTAACATTCACATTTTGTGTATGATTCTTGTATGTTTAATAGTAGTTGGAGGTCTTCTTCATTGGATGCGACTAGACAGACGTCATCAGCAACAGTTGGTGAGATACAGGGGGTTATCCCAATCAGGCCGCCTATATTTGGGTCCGAAATAAAGTTGAGTAATGGATTGATGAACATTTTGTAAGCCGTTGGGGACCATATACCACCTTGGCGTACCCCTTGACATTCCAGGAAGCTTGATGAAAATGTTCCTTCCCATTTAACTTGAGAGGACATGTCCTTGTACCAGTCACTCAACAACAGCCAGTTAACACCAGAAATGTCACCGTGGTACAGTTTACGGAGCATTGATTCATGCCATACCACATCGAATGCTTTCTGCATGTCGAGGAAGGCGATATGGATAGGATGTTTGTTATCTTTAGCTTCAGCAATTACATTTGTGTGAGGATGATAGCTGCATTGTTGGAAGAGGTAACTTTAGTGAATTCTCTTTGCAATGGATTTTGGGCTACGCTGATATTGTGCTCAGATAATTCTAAGTGAGCTTTTTCTGCGATCTTATCAACTAAGCTGGTGATGGTTATCTTTCTGTATGAATTTGGGTCTTCCATAGGCTTATTCTTCTTCTTATATATTGGTAAAACCCGTTTAAATTTTAACGCAGATGGAATTTTCTTTAGGCGCATGACTGAGTTGATGGTTTGTGTTAATATAGTAATTATGTCGGGACCACCATTCTTAAGGTGTTCACTGGTGATATTCAGGTGGTTAGCTGCTTTTCCATTTTTCAAGCCAGAGACAATGCATTTTATAGTGTCTTCAGTAATGATGACTGGTGGCATCTTGTCAGCTCTGTTAATGTCTTCGAGAAGTGGTCGAGCGGAACTTGGATCTTATAATGTATTAATGTTCATCAAATTGGGAATTATCGACCGGTGTTACAAGATCACTGAAGTAACTGGCCCATCCATCACGGATCTCTTCTGTAGAGTTAAGTACAGCACCATTAACAATCAGCTTCGTAGTAATGACAAGGTGGTCTTCCTTACGTTGTTGTTTAATGAGTGAGAAGAATAGTCTCTTGTTGTTTTCGTCGGCAAGTATAATTCTTTCATACTTTGCTTTTCTTAGTTCCGCTTCCTGTTGTCACTGTGCCAATTTATGTCGCTTTTTGGCCAATGTCATTGCTTGAAAGATGCCGTTGGATTTAAGAGTAGGTCTTCCAGCTGTCTTCCATTTCCAATTGGATATTTTGCTAGCTCTACACAGGTCCTTGATGACAGGCGTCCACTTATGTATCCGTTTTCTTTTACGTGTTCTGTGCACAGAGCTTTCGCTTGCTGTTGCTGTTATAATGTTACAGAAGCTATGAGTTGCAAGGTCAAGGGCAGTGATGGATTGTATCTCATCAAGATTCACGTTATCGAGCCGCTCAGTAAGAAGTTGCTGATACAGGATGACATCCACACAGTGCTAAACCGAAATGGTTTAACAGATTTAAATCTTGATAGAACGCTTGCAGAGTGTATTGTTCCCAGACTTCCCCGGAGGAGTAGTTGAAACTATCCTTATGTATGAAGACCTAAATCTAGAAATCAACACTACACATTTGGAACACTTGCCACATGTCTGTTACTTGATGTTATTAAAGCTACAACTACGGAAGTGAACACAAGCTGGGTGTAGGTCCATTACTTGATTGAATGTTTTAAACTCGCATATAATTAAAACATATTTGGAAATTGACATTAAATTTGGAACACCTCCCACATGCACATTGATGCTATTAAAGACACGACAATGAATCTTATAATGACAAAAACAACATTGACAAAACACACATTCTTTGACCGATCAAGTAACACACGTACTAGAGGTCACACATTCAAGCTCAACACTAAACGCAGCAGAAAAGAAATTCGTAGGCATTTTTTCCCAAACCGAATTATTAACACATGGAACTCGCTCCTTTTTTTTGTGGTTGAGGCACCAACGCTCAGCGTGTTTAAATCAAAACTAGATATGCACCTAAATGACATAATATACGATCATGACATAACCAACTAATAGATATATAATAATAAGATAATCTAGAAATATACCCAAATTCTAGGCGCAGAAGGGTGTAACCATGAGCGTAGGTGGCACACCGCAGCTGACACGGGGATAACCCATCTACCCCACAGCACCTCCCAAAGTCAACCAGGGTCCTGATTACTGTCAATGAATAATGCCAACCAAACAAATAAACAACTGTAACAAAAACAAAGTACAAGCACTAGTAATAGAATACTAACACAACTCCAGAGGCAATAACAAGCTAAGGGCTTATGCCTCGTAAAATGATGATGATGATGATGATGATGAATGTGCGCAAAAGCCATATTAGTGAGGTCAATATGGCTTTTGCTCATACTGATTCAGCTTTAATAGCATTCAAGGATATGTGTTGGGTGTTCAGTGTTCAAAGTTATGTAATCACAAGATTTTATACACGCCTTGCTGCCATTTCCATTGCTGCCTTCCTGGTTCACATCAGAGCAATAGGCTCTATCTTTATTAGATATATCGGAGGAAACAAGCTGGAAGTAGATGCACCATACCTACTCCCAGCATTCTCACCTAACTCACTTGGGCATAGTATAAATAGGCCTCCCCTCCAGTGCCTAGGAAGCTAATGTATGGTCTGAAATGTTCATCTTATCAGTCAGATACGGTAGACACACACCCGCTGTGGTTCTGGAAAGCTAGCATAGACACTCACTCTTTTGGAGATTTGCTGCTGCTCTGAGATCGCCTCAACGATTACTGCCATAATGCCGTGTCAGCCACCCACACCTTTAAACCAGAATAACCCAATATAGTTTGTTCCTTTCAATTGCCACAACCTGAATTACCCCAGAATAACGCATCCCACATCTCTCATCATTTAGTTGATTTTAGGTAAGAAAGGAGAGTGACTGCCAAAGGGCACTTAGTAAGAGGGAAAGAATATCAGGTACCTCTATAGCCGAAATGATGTCATGAGGTTTTCAGGGGACATGTAATTTTGGCATCTCAGATGCCACTGTGCACCCACAGGTCAAGTACTGAGATTGGAAACAACCCAAATGGAAGGCAAGTGGCCGGAAAAAATCTAGGCAACCACAGAGCCACCCGATCTCTCAAGATAAATTGCCTCCATCTACCCTGACCAGGGGTAAAACTGGACTATTCAGAATACAAACCGGAACAAGGGGAAGAACTCATAACATCTGAGAGGTGGGGGATGTGTGCATACAAGTAATGGGGTCCAATGTAGGTACCCGAAGGCATAGATTAAAGTGTGTCAAAACACCCCTTCCACTATGAACTTGTATTCCTAACACAATACCAGTTACTGATCTATGAGATAGCAAGCACTGAGAAAGGAAGTTAACGGTGGAAGGAACAACTTGATGTTGAAAGAAAGCGGTTGCATCCCGTGTCCACCAAACGAGTGCTCCTGCCTCACCTAATGTAGCAGGTGTCAGGATGCCTGCTAGTCTCAACATGTCATTGCATAGTCAAGTGAACGTAAGAGACTAGGGCAGAGGGGTTGAAGGTGTTAGAACTAGTCTTTTTTAAATAATTCCCAGCCGCGATAAACCAATGAATGAGAACTATTAGAAGATAGCGATTTCATCCCCACCATATTCATAGTTTTCTTCTTCAGATCTACTCGTCATCCATTGAAGTTTCAAAGTGATCTGATAAGCTGCAGCCGGCCATATTGGCTTTCGGATCACTGCCATTTTCAATAGGTTTCTTCATCAGATCTAGTTCAGTCATTCTTTGAAGTTTCAAGGCCATTCAATAAACAGTAGTCGAGTTATCGTCCAGAAATGGAGTTAACATGTACAGACCAATTTTCAAGATAGCCACTGGTGGCCATATTGGATTTCCGATAATCGTTGATTTGAATGTTTCTTCCGCAGACCTAGTCCAATCATCCTATAAAGTTTCAAAGCGATCCGATAAACGGCAGCAGTTATCTTCCGGAAACCAATTTTCAAGATGGCCACCGATGCCTTGAGGCCATATTGGAGTTTGCGATAGGTTTCTTCGTCAGACCTAGTCTAGTCATCCTATGAAGTTTCAACGCGATCCGATAAATGGTAGCGGAGTTATCATCTGCAAACAAATTTTCAAGATGGTCACCGGTGGCTGGCAGCCATATTGTATCACAGATCATCGTCTATTTCGATAGGTTTCTTCCTCAGACCTAGTCCAATCAACCTAGGAAGCTTTAAAGTGATCTGAAAATTAGTAGCCGAGTTATCCTGTGGAAACCACTGTGCCGCCTCGTAAACATCATCACAAAGCATGCCCACTCCCTCTTTTCTCTTTTTTTTGCCGGTTGTGTGGGGAGGGGGTGTATAAAATTTAATTTGAATTCCTGAATAATTGCTGGTTACCACTGCCTCTTCTGCTACTAAAATCCAATATATCCATTTACGTTATAACTCTTAGCACCTTTCTAACTCAAATACTGCATTGATATTGCTGAGCCGCCACCATTCCCTCAGCCCACTCCCTCTCCATTTCCAATGTACCATATTAATAACCCCAAATAACAATCAATATGCTAATAGAAATCAAATAAAATAAAATATGATTACAAACTATATTATCGCACAATATGCTACTCTGCATAGTGTAGTCTTGTTTTGTGTGTAGGTGTTCATCGATCTATACTCTCCCCCTCTCTAAGTGATGTTTCAGAGGTTTTGAATTGGTCCCCTAAGCAGTTTCAGAGCTTTTTACATGTAAACAAGAATTAAATGTCTCGCCTGTCCCCTGTTTGTCAGTTACCTTGACCTTTGACCTTCTGCCCTCAATGTTATCATGCTGCTTCCTAACATTATAGGTAACCAGGTTTCCAAGTTGTAATAGCCTTAATCAATCCTGAAATATAAGTGGAAAAGTTTTGCTAAACGCAAAAACTTAATGTTCAAATATCAGAGTTCTATATCAAGGTCACAGTGACCTTGACGTTTGACCTTCTGACACCAACATGCTCCTTCCCAACATTATAGGTAACCATGTGTCCAAGTTTAGTTGCAATAGTCTTAACCAATCCTGCAATATAAGCTGAAAAGCATTGCTAAATGCAAAAACTTAATGTTGAAATAACAGAGTTCTGTATCAATGTCACATTGACCTTGACCGTTGACCTTGTGATGCCGACATCATCACACTGCTTCCAATCATTATAGGTAACCATGTATCCAAGTGTTGTTGCAATAGGTTTAAGCAGTACTGAAATATAAGCTGAGAAGTTTTTCTAAACGCAAAAACCTAATGTTGAAATAGCACAGAGTTCTATATCAAGGTCACAGAGACCTTGACCTTTGACTTTGTGACCCAAATATCATCCTGCTGCATCCTATCATTATAGGTAACCATGTATCCAAGTTTACTTGCAATAGGCTTAACCAACCCTGAAATAAAAGCTGAGAGGTTTGCTAAACGCAAAAACTTAATGTTGAACAAGCAGAGTTCTGTATCAAGGTCACAGTGATATTGACCTTTGACCTTCTGACCAAAACATCATCATGTTGCATCCTATCATTATAGGTAACCGTGTATCCAATTGGATCAGGCATTGTTGAGATATAAGGCAATAACTTTTGTTTAACGCAAAAACTTAACGTAAAATATTAACAAAGATTATACTGTGACCTTTGACCCCATAACCTTGACGTCATGACGGCTTTATCGGTGGGCTGCTTCCATTCAATGTACATCACCATGTACCCAAGTTTGGTTCCAATTGGATCAGGCATTGCTGAGACATAAGGCAATAACTTTTGTTTAACTCAAAAACGTAACATAAAATATTAACAAAGATTATACTGTGACCTTTGACCCCCATAACCTTGACTCCATGATGTCTGCATCAGCATGCTGCTTCCTTTTGATGTATATCACCATGTACCCAAGTTTGATTCCAATTGGATCAGGCATTGCTGAGATATACGGCAATAACTTGTTTAACGCAAAAACTTAACGTAAAATTATAATGTAACATTTGACCCCTGTAACCTTGACCTCATGGCCTTTTCATCGACGGGCTGCTTCCTTTTGATGTATATTACCATGCACCCAAGTTTGATTCCAATTGGATCAGGCATTGCCGAGATATAAACTTAGCTTAAATGTTTACGCCGCCGCCGGAAAAGTGATACCTATGTCTCGATCCTGCTTCGCAGGTGAGACAAAAATGGGGCAAAATTCAAGGACACCAGTCAAAATGTCCGATTAGCTCCATTTGAATGAACTTAGATCTGTATGCCAAGGGATGCTTCATACCAAATATAATTAAAAATCAGACCAGTGGTTTTCGAGAAGACATTTTACACTTTGTACTGTTTTAATATTGGAGGATTTGGCGGGAAGATCCAAGATATCTGCCAATCCGTGTATTTGATAGTTTCAAGTGGCAAATTAGACATCAGTATACCAAAAAAACTACAGAAAACCCTTTTTTGCTTCAAGATCCATCAAATAAAAAATCCAATATGGTCACCAAACACTAAACTTGGATTGGTCCACAGCGCCCATGATATTTGACGTGTCGAGATTCTTGAACAAATTTCATGGCCCTTAGTCCCAAATCATATATTCCGAATTTCGGCCCGATTTGTTCAGCAGTTCCGAAGTCGTTTTCGTGAAAACCGATTACGGCCAAATCATTTGGCCAATTAAGTTTCCTTGATCAAGCTTGGTTCAGCTCTTTCCATAGATGATGCTTCACAGGTATCGAATCCATCCCCCACCCCACTCGGTATCAGAGATGACATTTTAGTAAATTGGCCAAAATCCATGACAGCCTCTGGTCAACTCGGCTTTGTTTGAACATATTTGGATCTATATACAACAAGGATGCTTCCTGCCAAATATAATCAGGCATGAGAATTGTCTAAAGAAGAGGAAATGTCGGTGAAAAAGGAGGAATGTTACCTACACTACAAAAAATACATCTGTTTTGGGCCTTTCAGACAGAATTGGCAATGTTTTAATTTTCAAAATTTTTCGAAAAAGAGGAAATCCGCTGAAGAGGAGATTTCCCATCTCTGTATAATTGAAATCGGTTCCGTGGTTCATGAGAAGCCGTTTAAAGAAAAAGTTGATGGACGCTTGTCATGGCATAAATTCACTTAGCCAGTCTGGGAATGTTAGCTAAGAACCAATGTCGACATTAAAAGATCCATCAATAATTCCAATGTGGCTGCATCTCACGTTCAAATTTCAATGGTCCACAACAGCAATTGCGTAATTAGTACCAATCGATCTCCCTTTAAGAAACTGACCTTTCCCAAACTTCAGCCCGACCACTTCAGCGGTTCCAACGACACTTTGGCTCAAACTAGGCCACCAAAGATGTCTGATGAACAAATTGACCGATCAGGTTCTCTCACACTAATTTCCGTCACTAATCGCCCTAAATGATGTTTCTTGAGTTTTAAATCAATCTGCTAAGTTCAATTTATCACTTGGAGATTTTTAAACCGGTTTATAGAAAATCCAAGATGTCTGCTGGGCAAATTGACTTCATTTAAACAATTTTGCATCTGCATGACCCACCATGAATCTTTTTGGTGTTTCTTAAGCCATTTAAAATTTCCCATTGTTTTTCTAGGTTATGGTATGGTGGGTAAGGCATGGTATCACACATGGGCCTTAAATGTCCATTGAAAAACATTCCTCTAATTCTTGGTGACAGTGCAGGAACCACCTATATGGCTGCGGGTTGTGATTCATAAGGTATGTACTGATTTCCTTTAAAAAAAGTGTGAGCCCTTTGTTTTTTCTCATATCACACATGGGGGTCACGAAATAAGGATTTCTGAAACTAGTATAAGTGCTTGATCATTCAAATACCTATTGAAAGATTTCGAATTCGTGGCTTAAGAAAAAGATTACACAAATAAACTATGTCTAAACCACATTAAAACTATGGAAAGAATTGTAAAATCATTTTCATTATGATGGAGACGGGATGCAATCAACCGTTCCAGTTTATCCATCCATCATAAGGCATTATAATTAACTATGTGACGTGTAGGATGACGTTATAATCAATTACAGCATGAATGACTCGATTTAGTCTGTCTTAAATGCTTAATAGTCTGACACGTTGTACGAATTGTATGTCTTTACTATTTAATAAACATTCTGTCAAATATTTTATAACTAAATTGACTGGGCGCTATGTCAGCAACAGCACTGTTAAATTAATTACAAAATATTCAACAGCTTACCTGTATAGTTTTCTGGAAATTGATGGTCAGGGAGTTCAGAGATAGATCGATCCCAACACGAGCGAGGTGTGGGTGGAGCTTAGCTAGAGATGGGTGGGGCATAGCTGAAACTGAAAAGGTCCATTAAATCTCCATTGAAAGACTAACATTCTAATTCAAGATGCACACAGAAACTACAATGTCAAGCCTTAGGAACTTTTTGAAAAAAATTCAACTTTCTTCTAATTCTGGGGTCAAATTAAACATTTACAAATTCTTGCTACACACTGCATGCCATTTGTATCGTTTTGTTGAGCCAACTCTGCTTCACATAGGGTTCAACAAAAATAGTTTTGCCTGCAAATGGACATTCTTCAAGACCAGAGAAATATCCGGTTTGATCATTAACCCTTTAACACTCGTATCAGCCAAAGACAGCTTCTACAGTGGTCTTGAGACATGCCCATTTAGAGCAAGAGACTATTTTTGAAAATTTACCACTGGAATGACTGGCTCAATAACAGAGCCAGTCATTCCAGTGGTAAATTTTCAAAAATAGTCTCTTGCTCTGCAAATGTATATTTTCTTTGAAAATTTTTTTTCTTGAACAAAGGGTTAAATGGTTAGGTAGCTAAGTTAGCATAATACCATAGCCACAGATGGACATTTGAGCATGAGGTGGGCCGGTGAGTACCAGAAAGAACAAAGACAATTTTCTACTCACACAGTGTATTCACTCGACAGAACATGATTAGATCAGTGTAATGTAAAACTAGTGATGGCTGGTCGATCCACAAACCTCTACAGAATATTACTAATATTCATCTTGAGATACTAAACGGGATAACTTAGTCAGAGAAAATCTTTACTTACATACAAGAGGGTAATTAAAAAAAAAATCTTGGTCTTGTTTTCACCTGGTAAAAAGCAAGAGGTGTTCCCCCTCACCACTCTGGTGTTAAAATTTTTAATTTTCAAATTAACAAGACAAATTGGTGTTCATTTTGTAACAAATTTGGTGGAAGATGTTGCTGTCATAGAGAGCAACATCATTCTCCAAAATTGTTTCAAAATGTACACCTGTTTCTTTGCTAATGATACATTGAAAGATAGAATACTGAAATCAGAGTGGCAATGGTTAAATGCCAACATACAATCTGAGAAAGAACAGATGGATAGTTTCATTCGCTCAAGTCATATAAACCTGTCATCACTGTAACTGGAATGGTTTGCTTTGCTTACCCGATCCAGACATTTTACTGGTAATTTTTTGTCTTACATATTTATCTCCGCCTGTAAGTTGATATTTTTCTAACTACCCCGCTATCTCCATTGATAACTTATTGTGAAAAAGCTTAACCATTTTAACCTGAGACCAAACACAACAAATTCTTAAAATGCTATGCATTTGCCATTGGATATTTTAAAACTAATTTGACAGTTAGCCGTCAAATTAATTTCAAAATATCAACAAACAGTGAATCTGCATTATTGATTCAAAATTATAATACAGGAATCTCGTGGTTTGCACAGTTAAAATAATGTAAAATATAACAAAACAATTTTTCTCTCCTTCAATAAATAATCTCCAAGTATAATTACAATCAAAAAAATATTCTACAAACGACTAAGACAGGCCAGCTTAGTATAGTTAACAGTACATGGTAAATCTTGGCTAAATATTCTTCAACTATAAATTCCAAGGTAAAAGACCCTATTAGCCCCGCTTATGTCAAAAGCGCCTTACAGCGCTCAAAATGCCACTTTAATCGAGTAACCTTATGCATCAAGATTTTTCAAGAAAATTCAAATTTTTGCTCAGTGAATGACCATTTGCTGGCCAAAAGAATGTGTTTTTTGTAAACTTATCACTGGAATTTAGGAAAATAGTTTTTAAGAGCGTGTTTTAGCGGGCTTGACGATTAAAGGATCAAGTAAATCAAATTTTCGCTTAGTCAGTGACCATTTGCAGGCCAAAAAACTATTTTTGAGCCAGTCATTTCAGTGGTAAATTTTCAAAAATGGCAGAGGTGTTTAAACCTTATAGTGGTCAAGCCCGACAACAGCAGCCTGTTCAGCGGTCTTAAGATGTCCTTTTGAAAACCAAGAAGACTATTTTTTGAGAATTTACCACTAAAATGCCAGGCCGGAAAAACGAGTCAGTTATTCCAGTGGAACAGTTTCAAAAATAGTTTTCTCTTGGAGTGTAAATAGACATTCAATAAACAGATATTTGAATTTTCTTTTAGTAATCTTGATAATAAATAAAGGTCTAAACAGATTTCAGTTTAGCTATGTACATAGGACCACCAATTAACAGTCACTGATCTGGAAAGAAAGACGAATAATTCCCTGATACTATAAATAAATGCCGCGATAATCACCGAACAATATTAACCATACATGAGAGTGACTTCACTAAGCAGGGTAGGAAATTAAGTCATACCCCACCTTGTTAAATTAAAATTAATGTAGATTTGAATGTTTCAGAGTGAATACAGATCATTTCATTTTAAAGATTTAATGACAGGGTAGGACCTACCCTAGGCTGAACGCTCTCATGTATGAATAACTGATGCATGTAAATAATAAAAAACAACCCACAAAATACATCTAAGCCTTCAAAAATAACCATGCAAATAAACAAATTATGTTCTAAACTACTGCAATTTTCATCTATTAGTATAACGAAACAATCAGTTATTCACGTATAGAAAACTAGCAAGTTCCATCGATCTCTTAACCCTTTAGCACTCAAGACTATTTTAAAAGATTTATCACTGGAATGATTGGCTCAATAAACGTGCCAGTCATTCCAATGCAAAATTTTCAAAAATACTTTTCTTGAAAGAATTTGAGGGGTAAAGGGTTAAATAGAAAGAGTTCAACAATATGAAAAAAATCTTAAAGGATATCGCTAACACGTTAAAGATCAAGTTTCTGTGTGGGTCCTGGGCATTATCTATTTGCAGGATAAGAGAAGACGATTTTTGAAAATATATCACTGGAATAGTCATTAGTGATAAATTTTCAAAAATCGCCTTCTCTTGGACACTCACTAAGCAAAAATCTTCATTCCCTTGACCAACAATGAGCATTAAATCGATAAATAACATTAAACAAAATAACTGTGATAATGGTAACAAGAGGCGATTACTACACCGAATGGCACATAATTCTTCCATAACAATTAACTTGTAAATAAATTTCTTAAATTAAATTAAATTTTAATTAGTACATGTATTTATAATACATGTGTATATATAAAACTTAAAATCGTCTACTTCTACGAGTAGCTATTTATAGCACTAGTGATGTGAGTCTCAAACACCGTTCTCAAATTCGTGGACACACTTGCAATCGAAGTCGACTTAGATATCATTGCACGGCCACTTAAATACGCAAACCTCAGCCGGATATATATGAAAATTGTGACCCGAAACTCGAAAATCTAAAATCGCAACCGACCCACTAGAGCAGTCATACTCTAAGTATCAAAAATTATTCTCCACCGGTTTTAAAATGTTAGGCATCATCATTTCTGCATGATGTAAGATGCTCAATTTTGCTTGGCCGATGACGGCGTACATCTTTTTTTCAATTATCTATGTCCCTTGAACAAATTTGATTGCCCCGTGGCGCATAATTATCCTTCTGAAATTTATGCACAGTACAATTAGCGTTTCCAGCGTTAATGTAGTATTCTGAAAACAAGGTCAGCCAAGATGTCCGCTTGACCAATTCGGCTTTCATAAAATAAACGTGTTTCAATATGTTTGTTGTTTTTAGCTAAATCAACTAAACGATTTTGGATATTTTTTTTCATAGATGGCCGCCTTTCTGAAAGAAATTCATAAAATTGTATAAATAATCAACTAAAGTCTAGTGTTGGCACATGATATTATGACACATGACTTAAAGGCATTCCATGAATTTGAACCCCGTATATTTGCAGTGAAATATATCTTGAACCATCTTGAGTAAAGAAAAATTAAAATGTACATATTTTGCTAGGATGTGATTAGAATGTGAGTTTTATTAAATTGATCTATTTGTATTTTACAATAATTTTTTGCTCATTAGCATTTATCAAGTTAGCAAAGTAATTTTCAGGAACAGTCAATGTCATAGTATACATGTAGTACTCAGCTGAGAAAATGCTTGAACAACTACACATTTGAGGTCAGCTCAAACTAAATTTGTTTTACGCATGCTGAAAAGGTTGCAAAATTATATCCATGGTAGAAATTTTCTGTAGTATATGCGCTGTTAACAGATTCCTTCGAGTTATTTTCGAATGTTAGCAATCACACATAATTTACTCTCAAATAATTTATGCTGAAGAACATGATTCATGAACCAAGCTTAGATGCAATGGAGGAATCCAGTTTTAGCTACGCTCCACCTATGCTTTGCCCATGTTGGGATCAAGATCCCTGTATTCTCTAAATTTCAATATCCAGAAAAATATACAGGTAAGTTGTTGAATATTTCGAAACAAATTTTACTGGGTGCTGTTGCTGTCTATGTACCAGCTCCCCGTCAAATTAGTTTCAAAATATTCCAACGCATGTTTATTAAATAGTGAACATACAATTCGACCGACTAAAGCGTCTATGAGAGACGAAATAGCGTCATTCATGACGCAATAGATTATGACATCAGCCTACACGTAACGTAGTAGATTATGATATATGATTGATCGATAAACTGGATTCCTCCATTATACAGGTGTGACAAGGTGTGTAGGTACAAGACATTGGACTGGACAATTTGTGCATGCCTACATCTGAACACGCATGAACGAACACACTTATGATAAATAGTCGCATTCTCCTTTAATGGTAAAAATAGGTCAAGAAAATTCAAACATCTGTGCATTAAATATACATATTTGCTGGGCAAGAGACTATTTCGGAAAATTTTCCACAGGAATGACTAGCTGGATAACTGAGCCAGTCAGCCCGGTAACCGAGCCAGTTATTCCAGTGGTAAATTTTCAAAAAAGTCTTTTCTTGGTCTGCAAATGGACTTTTTCTGAGAAAATTAAAATTTTCTTGAATAAATTTGAGGGTTAGAGTTAAAGGGCATATACAAGTCGCTCACAATTCGAGAAAACAGATGCCTATTTTGATGGAATCCATTATAAAATACTTTCTTTTGTTTATATCCTCGGTCACAGCTTGGATTTTTAATCAATTGTTATAACCCTATTTCACTATGATTTCTCAGGAACCTGGTTTTAAGTGAGCTAAATATGAAAAAGTTGATTATATTGTCATGAATTGAGTTTACCTACATGTAAATAAAAACATGTAAACCTCATATATAAATACATAGTTAATGCCTAGCACACATGGGACAATTTTGCCGAGCTACCGGCCTCGCGAGGTTCTGCCTCAGCTGCTAGCTCTTGTGTGTGGGGGATTTTGTCAGGAATTCACCTCACGAGGCCTTGAGCAAAATATGCCGAGTTTGATAATTTTTGCCCCACGAGGTAAAAACCTCAACGTGTGCAGACGTAATAAGCCATGTGCACGGCTGCAGAAATCAACTGACCAATGAAAACGCGTGGCTTGTCCACACGATTTAAAGGTGCACATTCACAGCAAAATACATGAAAATAAAAATTGTTTAAATTGTATACTTAATTTGTTCACCATGATGCAATGAACCGAAATAAATCTTAATATTTGATGATTTCATACCATACAAATAATTATATATTTTCTTAATTGTTGAAACTTGCTCGGCTCATTTCCCATCGTCTGCGGCTGAGGCAAAAAACTTGCGAGACTGGTGGCTCAGCTAAATTGCCCCGTGTGCGCTAGGCATTACACTTCACTTATCCACAGTGAGTGTAGAGATACGCTGGAATCATCTTTTGACTATTTGTTTGAAATTTTCCTGAACATGATATGGATTCCATATTTTCAAAAACTTTAGCTTACTATATACATGCATTATATTAATATTCATAGAGCCAGATAGAACGTTAATTACATAACGATTTTCATAAATTATGCTTAAATCGTGAAAATTTGATATTATAAATTACATGTAGTAGACGTATTTGTGATTAAACAGATAGAAACATTGTTGTTAATGGTCTCGCTGCTGCAAGCCACCGAAACAATAATTTAAATGAGCGAAAAACTCTTGACTTAATGAATATTTTGAAGACAACAACTTTCAGTCAAATTGGTTTCAAAATATTAAGCAGGTCCAGAGACATAACGCGGAATATGTTGTCTGCAAAAACACACCATTAAATGATTTAGCTTGGCATTAGATCCTAAATAGGCACCTATATCTGATAAAATACAGTCAGCTTTATTGTATAAAATGGAAGAAAATCTTGAATGGTATTGAAAACTAGGCGTTATAGTTATATATTATGTATAAATATTATGCAGTCTAAGTTCATTAAATGTGCAATACTATATAATATATACATCAAATTATACACTTTGACATATGATCACTATTTGCGATAAGGAATTATACTACACCTGGGCTTTCTTTTAAGCGAGACTAATTTCCTATGCAAGATAAAAATCTGATCATCTAACTAATTTGGTCATTGCTGTTTCATTTTGTGCTCGAAAAGCGACTGTATCGCTTCCAAGAAATCCATTGTGTTCATATACTGATCAGGCGTCACACTGGAAAAGACAAGCGACAAATAAGGTATGAATAACAATTAGGGGCAGGGGGTTTCCCGGTATAACGGCAAATGAGCAGAATTCATGGAATTAGTAATTTGCAAGACAAAAGCGATATTCAAACAGAAATTAACAGAAAATGACATTGTTCTGCAAAGTGCAGTCGTGTTGTTCCGATTAATTGATTTGATCGATGATTGATTGGTTTGCATGTCCAACCAACAAATCGATCATGATTTCAGAAGTCGATTTTGACTGCTTATAAATTTACGATATTAAAACAGCAGACAATTTTTTTTTGGCATACTATTTTAATTTCATTTTTACAACTATATAACATAGTATTACTCCATAGTCTAATGGTACATTAGTTCATAGTCTAAGGCGGTGTTCTCACTCGAGAGTTAATCGGGAATAATGCCATACCTCAGTATTGCGCTACGCTGGATAAGTCACTAGTGAAAACTCAGCCGTAGACATTAACCTTCTCAACAGTGAAATAGTATCATAATGTCAAACCACCATACTAATAATCTGTTGAATATTTTGAAACGTATTTGACTGGAAGCTGTTGCTGCCTAAGGCAGCAACAGCTTCCAATCAAATTAGTTTCAAAGGCATATTCAAGATTATTTCTTAAATTATTACGGTTAAATATCCACGAACGTGCAATAATTATTGCATTCAAAATATCAGAAAGGCTAAAAATGAGAAAATGCACCACCACACCACATCAACCACCACAACCTAGGCGTGTGTTATTATTGCTATGATCGATCACTAACTGATCATCGGTTAGTATGTGAAACCAATCATCGATCACAAAAATAGTACCAATTCCTTACACTAGTGCAAAGTATTTGTAAAGTGAACAGAAACATGATATTCAAATATTCACGGAAAACCACTGTCCCTATGCATGCTCTATCATGACTAGCGGTTGAAAACAACGCTTCCACAAAAATATCAATTGAAAGTAAATTCTTTACAATATAAAACATATTCTGCTGAATATCTTGAAATTAATTTGACTGGAAGCCATTGTTTTCTTGTATGGTTGTCTTGACAGTGAGATATGGGGAATTCATCTGTGAAGGTCTAAGCACTAGCACATATTTGCTTCATCATATGCAAAGGTTTGTATAAAATCAAGACAGTTAGACGTAAAACATACCACGACCACCACCACGGCTTGTGTAATTATTGCTTTGAGTGACCACGATCGATTATTTAAGAATAATCGTGATTACTCGATTAATCAGCCCGAGTACAAATTATCCAGACTTAAGAACAAGCATATCAATGACGAAAGGTGCAATGGTGTTTAGAAGAGTCCATTAATTTGCAGGCCAAGAGAAAACTATTTTTGAAAATGTACCACTGGGGATGCGTGGCTTAATTTTTGAGCCAGTCATTCCAGTGATACATTTTCAAAAACAGTCTTCTCTTGGCCTCCACATCGACATACATTCGCTGAGCAAAATTTCAATTTTCTTGACCCATAGCATTAGAGTAATTAAAAGGTAGGTTTTGAAATATTTATGCAGTAGACATTATTCACAACTATTCGATTATTTAATTTCTAATTGTATAACTTCACGATTTAAAAAATCAGTCATTTTCTATTTAATCACGTAATCATGCAAGCCTACCGCCACCACCACAACCGCTACTACTAAAGTAATTGGTGACTTACTTCTTCATACCACCATGAATACACCCAGCTAAATCTTTGGTCATGTTACCAGCTTCAATAGTTTCCACACATGCTTTCTCTAATGTATCTGCAAATCTACAAATGAAAAATACAAGTGTTCAATCACTCGCAAAATGGCTCCAATAAAACTGGGAATATTCTGCAGGGTTTGAGATTAATCTAGATGGGCTACCAGATTCTGCCTAACTGTAGCCTAGGATACGGTGTTACATTTTTTAACCAATATCTCTGAGAAAGGGGGTGGGTGAGCTTATATTAGGCACATTTCAAGAAATAATTGAAACCCATTTTTAAAATGGTTAATGTGTGGATGACATCAACTTTATAACTTCGCATAAATATATCAGATATACGTCATTATTTCACAAAATACACAACGATTCACCTGAAAGGCCCTCAGTTAATGGCAAAACCACTTTTACACAGTATCTGGCAGCCTGCCGCAAACACGCAGATCGATTTCCAACAGATAATTTATCACCTTTATGGGACATAATCGCGCTAAATTATTGCCTCAAAATGTGTTTTGCTAGAGAATATTTATTTCCCTTGCACTGTTATTTCAATGAAAACTGGCGAAATCTGCCGGATATTGCACACATCTCTTTCAAAAGCAATGTGGGATAAATCAGTTTGTTTAATAAAAATATAAGTGTAAGCAGAAAATCTAATATAGAACCAAATTGAAATACCGCCGATACTAGAGCTAATGCTAGCAACACAGCTATTGATACTAGAGCTAATGCTATCAGCACAGCTATTGATACTAGAGCTAATGCTATCAGCACAGCTATTGATACTAGAGCTAATGCTATCAGCACAGCTTTGATACAAGAGCTAATGCTATCAGCACAGCTTTGATACAAGAGCTAATGCTATCAGCACAGCTTTGATACTAGAGCTAATGCTATCAGCACAGCTTTGATACTAGAGCTAACGCTATCAGCACAGCTTTGATACTAGAGCTAATGCTATCAGCACAGCTTTGATACTAGAGCTAACGCTATCAGCACAGCTTTGATACTAGAGCTAACGCTATCGACACAGCTTTGATACTACAGCTAATGCTATCGACACAGCCATCAATACTACAGCTAATGCTATCGACACAGCTTTGATACTAGAGCTAATGCTATCAGCACAGCTTTGATACTAGAGCTAACGCTATCGACAAAGCTTTGATACTACAGCTAATGCTATCGACACAGCCATCAATACTACAGCTAATGCTATCGACACAGCTTTGATACTACAGCTAATGCTATCGACACAGCTTTGATACTACAGCTAATGCTATCGACACAGCTTTGATACTACAGCTAATGCTATCGACACAGCGTTGATACTAGAGCTAATGCTATCGACACAGCTTTGATACTAGAGCTAATGCTATCGACACAGCTTTGATACTACAGCTAATGCTATCGACACAGCTTTGATACTACAGCTAATGCTATCGACACAGCTTTGATACTACAGCTAATGCTATCGACACAGCTTTGATACTAGAGCTAATGCTATCGACACAGCTATCGATACTAGAGCTAATGCTATCGACACAGCTATCGATACTAGAGCTAATGCTATCGACACAGCTTTGATACTACAGCTAATGCTATCGACACAGCTATCGATACTACAGCTAATGCTATCGACACAGCTATCGATACTAGAGCTAATGCTATCGAAACAACTATCGATACTAGAGCTAATGCTATCGACACAGCTTTCAGTATCTTCGTCACTATAGTTGGCTCAGTGATCGCCAGAATTTTAAATTGTGAAATCAAGATTCCCCGAGTTGCCCATTTTCAAATTTGAAGTTTTCCCTTATTTCTTAGTGTATGCGCACAATGCTTATATGTGTGAAATGAATTTTGACTATTTCAGCTATATCATCTAAATTACTATTAAAATTGTGTTGTCATCCACATTTTAAAACTAATAGACAATAACACAAAACATAACACAATTTCACAGTATAAATTCCTACCGCCTTACAACTATGTTTAATGTATACCTAAAAACATCATCGTGCATGTGAAGTTATTAACCCTTTCGTGACGAAACCGGCCTCTGTAGTGGTTTTGAGTAATGTCCATTTGCAGGCCAAGAGAAGACTATTTTTGAAATTTTACCACTGAAATGACTGGCTTGATAACTGAGCCAGTCATTAATGGTAAATTTTCAAAAATAGTCTTCTCTTGGCCTACAAATGGACATTTAATAAGTAAATATTTAAATTTTTCAAATAAGTTTAGTCCTTAAAGGGTTAACTTGGGCGGCCTAGGTCAATTCGACTCGCTAACCATAGTCAGTTTCATGGTTTACTGATCATGCACAGTTGCTATGTCCAGTCGAACTTGATCATAGTCGACTATAGTTCGTTGGTACCCGGTTTCCCATTGCATTACTATTGCAGAAAATTTGGAGCCGGGTACCAGTCTCCATTAACCCTTTGTCATCTGCTTTAATGAGCTACGAAAATGGGTTATTTTTGCCCGCTAAGACGTCAAAAAGCGTCCATATGACATAAAGTAGGAATGAGTAGGGGCTTGAGAACATTGGCATACAGTGGGAAAGCATAATTTCATCTAACCGAAGTGATTTAATGAAATATTTACACTTTTATATGCATTTATTCACGCCAAGCGATCGGTGTCCGCAATATTGAAATTTATGCAAATATCGGACTAACCATCTGAACCGAGCTCGGTTGACTAGGTAGTTAACTATTTGAAGTATTTAAAGCTAACTATGGTTAGGAGTCGAACTTGACCCTAAATACTGTGTACTAGATTTCGTACAGGTGTGTATGAAATTCCATGACCAAAATTAACAAACTGCATGACTTCCAAGAATTATGAGATTTGTCTTTATGACATCTACATAAATTACAATCCGACTTATGCTGCAAAATATCTGAACTGAATATTGCATGTTGCAAGAATCAAACCAATGCCATGTTTTGGTAAGCCGTTGCCATAATTTTCATTGCATAGAGGTGATGACGGGCAGACCAAAAAGACTATTTTCAAATATTTACCATTAGACAAATGTTGGAATGAATGGCTCGATTATCCAGCCAGTCACTCCAGTGGTATATTTAAACAAAAAATAATTTTCTTGGTCTGCAGAGGGACATTTCTCAGTATTATGGCAGATGCCACTTTTGGTCCCATTGACCTAAATTTCTACTAGGATCAGGTTAGCAGCAATCTCAAAGCTAAATTTGGATTTATTTTACTAATTTATCATCAGGCGCGTGATGAGACTAAAACGAATATTTTGAGGTACTTGTTGAGAGACACGAACAAGAGCCACTACAATATATACCTGATTACAATCAATTTCCGTACAACAGAGGCGGAATGGCATAATCCCAATTTTCTTCGAAAAGAGCCACTACAATATATACCTGATTACAATCAATTTCCGTACAACAGAGGCGGAATGGCATAATCCCAATTTTCTTCGAAAAGAGCCACTACAATATATACCCGATTACAATCAATTTCCGTACAACAGAGGCGGAATGGCATAATCCCAATTTTCTTCAAAATGTGGGGATAACAACATAACAAAAACTTGATAAACTATACCTCTGTAAATCTTTGTTGCCGTCAAGTTTACCACGATGTTCCAGACCTCTTGTCCAGGCAAATATACTTGCCACTGGGTTTGTGCTTGTGGGATTACCCTGCAATTACAACAATGAGACAAATTTCTAACACACCTAGACACTGATCAATGAATAATTACATGTATAGCAAGGTACATAATATTGTCTACTTATTATACATCTCTTTATTAGCCACTGAAGCGGACGCACTTCTACCACATGACAATCCAATACCTTCTGCATTGGTCACACTATAGTTGCAACTTAGGTAGCTTCATCAGAATTGCTATAATTTTGACAGAGGCAGATTAGAGACCAACATATACTACTTGCAATGTAGGAATCCAGTTTTTCAGTCAATCATATGATGTCATAGTCAACTACATCACAAGTAGGCTGACATCATAATTAATTATGTTATGAATGACGCGATATAGTCCGTCTTAAACTCTTACTAGTCCGTCAAATTGTACAAAGTGTATGTCTACTATTTAATAAACACTGTTGACTATTTTGAAACTAATTTGATTGGTCGCTGTTGCAATTATGGCAGCAAACCACTCAGTCAAAATAGTTTCAAAATATAAAAGCTTACAGGCATATTTCCGAAAAAGTTGGTCCCAATCCCAGGATGATTCATAATAAGGAAAACGTAGTTACCTCACCAGGATGTAGAAATTGTTTGAGTGTAGCAGTGCCTCGGTCATCAACATCGAGACCAACTTATTTAAATGGAAAGTTAGAGGCCATAGAAATCTACAAGCATCAACCAACTATGAACCGAGACGAGGGCTACCGCATACCAGCAATCTACCAGTCCATGCTGTAACGTGACTCCACAAGAACTGACCAGAGTGACGTTGACAGTGACCGTCAGTTAGTGCTGAATAAATGACCAAGATGGTCACGAAAGCTACACTCAAACAATTTCTACATCCCGGTGAGGTAACTAATTTTTCCTTATTATAGCTTACAGGTATAGTTTTCTGGAAATTGATATTCAGAGTGCAGGGATCAATTAATCCCAACACCAGGAAAGCATGGGTGGAGCTTGGCTAAAACTGGATTCCTCCATTACAAACTATGAAAACCTGCACGAGTCAGCCTCTGCCGAACAATGACACAACTGATAATACGCTAACTGAGCCAGTCATTCCAGTGGTAAATTTACAAAGTTTTCTCTTGACTTGCAAATAGTCGTTCAATTATATAAGCAGAAAATTGTATAATGAGCTTTACAGACAACGCTAAATTACGTTAAATAACTTACCTTTTGATGTTCTCGGTAATGTCTTGTTACAGTTCCATGAGCCGCTTCAGATTCAATAGTTTTTCCGTCGGGACACACTAACACACTCGACATCTGACCAAGGGATCCGTACCCTGAATGAAGCACAGAACATACAAATCTATACACAATCGCTTGATCTTAACGCTTTAATGGTCAAATGTTCTCAAGAAAATACAAATATTTGCTTATTTAATGTCCATTTGCAGGTTAAGAGAAGACTATTTTTAAAAGTTTATCGCTGGAATGACTGGCCCGTTGACTGAGCCAGTCATTCCAGTGATAACCATTCAAAAATAATCTCATGACCAGCAAATGGACATTCCGGAAGACGATTGTTGAGGCCGGTTTTGGTCAGCTTGACCAGTAAAGGGTTATGGTGTAATGCTTCTAATTTACCACACCGAGACAGCCCGCTATTGACCAGCAGATTCAAAACACCATGATGAGCCAGAAGCCTGCCAGGCTATAGACAAGTAGATTCATCTACCTAGAGATTTTTTACACGCAAAATTTTTCACACAGCTAGTGATTTGACAAATGTGTTTGATTAGTTAATAGCGCTTACTACTGTAGAGTTCTTGAATAAGTTAACATGCATCCAAAACAAAACACTGTTACACATGTAACATGTACGATTCTGAACATGATGCAAGAGATGTTCTCTTGAATATTTTGAACATAATGGGATTGGAAGCGACAGCAATTTCGTCCAATCCAATAAAACAAAAAATATACACGTCCTGATAGTACCATATTCCTCCTATCAGAAGCCTAGGCTTCTATTAGCATTGTGATGGAGAAATTTCACCAGCAGAATGTCTGAGAAAGGGGGTAGGCTTACATTACTAGGACATGCGTGCCGCAGACTAATTACAGGTAGCGAGTCATGAGTTCATCATGCGATCATCTATTTAGAAGAGAATTCTGAGATATACGGTTTGATTAACCATTGAATTCTTATGCTTTTAAATGTTTTGTAAATTTGTTTTATCGAGATCCGATAAACTCAAAGTTGATGGATTAATCATAATGTCGGAAAAAAAAGTACCATTCTTCTAATTCTTGATACACATCCGACGTCGGATGCCAATAGAGGAATCCAGTTTATTGATCAATCATATGATGTCACGATCAACATCACGTGCAGGCTGACACCATAATCAATTACGCCATGAATGACGTGATTACAGTATGTTCATAATAAACGCTTAATGGTACGTCAATTTGTACAAACTGTATGTTTTTACTATTTAATAAACATTGTGTTTATTTGACAGCACCCCGTCAAATTAGTTTCGAAATATTTAACAGGTTACCTGACGTGTATAGTTTTCTGGAAATCGAGATTCGGGGAGTGCAGGGATTGATCGATCGATCGATCTCAAAAGACAAAGCATGTAAGGAGCATAGCTAGAAATGGACGGGGGATAGCTAAAACATGATTGCATCATTATGTTGATTTATCCTCAGCTTTGCTAAGGTCTCGGCAAAAAATTTCTCTTTCTTGGTCTGCAAATTGATATACCTCAAGACTACAACCGAGGCTCTTTTAGCCGACTTCACCATTAAATAGTGGGCTAATGAGCAAAATATATTTCCAAGTCTGGATAAAAAAGATGGTTCTACATGTAATTTACCTTGAGCCACAATATCTGACTGTACATCTCCGTCATAATTCTTACACGCCCAGACAAAGCCACCATCAGACTTCAATACCTGAGCAACCATATCATCAATTAGTCGATGCTCGTACCAAATTCCTGCCGCATTAAAATCTTTCTCATAGTGCCTGTAAGATAAGAATGCCGTATACACATATGTGATTCATTATAATTGTGCTGTTGGTGTTTCGCTCTAGAATGAATTTTGAAGTCAGAAAGAGAAATTTTTAGGTTAATGAATCACTAAAGTTTGGGATTGATTTAATTAAATGAGATCTGTAAACGACCCTTTAACCCTTGAGGGCCACAATCCATCTTTTTATTGTGCCAATGCGGCCCATTAGCAAAGAAACTGGTGTACATGTTTAAACAATTTTAGCGGGCGATGTTGCTGTCTACACCACAACAACAGCAACATCTTCCACCAAAATTTATTTTAAAAATGAACTCAAGATGATCTTTTAATTTAATTTGAAAATTTTAAATTTTGACAGAGTGGTAAGAGTTAATACTCAAATTTGCTCGAAGAAAATCTTTATGTTTTTTTTTATAGAAGATGCCTGTTTGTACTAGTCTGTCAAGAGATATTAAAGTCATTATAGTGACAGATTTTCAAAATTAGTCTTCTCTTGGTCTGCAAATGGTTATTTCTCAAGACAAAGGCAGAAGGCAATTTTGGCTGACTTGAGTGTTACAGAATTAAACAGCAAGTCAGTATTTGTGAATCGCTTCGGCAGTTATGAGCACTGTACGAGTATCAAAACATCCCAACAACAAAATGCCATGATGTAACACACATCGCACTCTAACTCGGCCTTTTTTGTCATCATTCTTCAAGCTACAAAATGCATTACTCTATTTTTAACTTTTTCATGTAGATGATATACATGTATATAAAATGTTCCACCAACAATGGCAGTCATTCTGCGGCATAGAAAAACATACAGACATATGACAGAGTGAATGTGTATGATTAGTACGAGGTACAGAAGGACAAAAAAGAAAAATAAGCTTCTGCCTATATACCCAAGGCCAACTTGAACAACTATTTAGCTAAATTATCAAATGAAAATTCCTAAATGTGGATGCATACATATACATAGTCAGCAAAATGGATGGACAGACAGACTGGCACAAAATATTTTCTCCTTCCTAGCCCCCTAACCAAATTAGCCCCTAAGTTTCATCAACATATAATACTCTAGCTAAAGGTACATGTTATGTAGAGTTATCGAATAAAAACAAAATCTGAATACACGAATACACACACACTGTCAGCAAGGCGGGCGGACATGTCAAAATCTCAATTTTCTTAACAAACGTAACAAATAAATGGATACAGACATTCAAGTCAACAATAAAATAACATGATTTTATATTAGTGTACTCTGCCATATGTTAGGCTACATAAAAGCTAACGTTCAATGACAATGACATTTTGTCATAGGTCATACCAACTAATTTTTTTGCTTTACAACAAGTACAAACGCATTATTTTGAACATTCTTTCAATCTAACAATTTTACGCAGCCAAATCCTTATCACTCTTCTCTGTAGCTTTGTTAACCGTTTAACGGTCAAGACTCTCAAAATGGCGTTACAATGGTCATCAAAAAAGTTTCTTTACTAACAAAGACTATTTTTGAAAATTTATCACTGCAATGGCTGGCTCATTAACGAGCCAGCCATTCCAGTGGTAAATTTTCAAAAATAATCTTCTCTTGGTCTGCAAATGCCCACTCATTGAGAAGTCTTATCTTGACAATTAACATCATGAAACGATTAGAAAACTGTAATAGTTTAAAACTTCTGAACTTTAAATTTTTCATTATTATTTGTTTCCCCATCTCCGATCATGTGTTTTCAGTGGGAATTTTCGCAAAAAACCCCATTAAATTGGTCTGGCCTTAGATGCTTATAGTATGATCCAGACATGTGAGCTACTAGGATCTGTCGGCAGATTTCCGTAAGATGTTAAACTTGAAGTCAGTAAAGTGAATCGCTTCGGCAGTTATGAGCACTGTGCGAGTATCAAAACATCCCGATAAGAAAATGCCAGGATGTAAGACACATCACACTCTAACTCGGCCTTTTTTGTCATCATTCTTCAAGCTACAAAATGGATTTTTAACTTTTTCATGTAGATGATATACTTGTATATAAAATGTTCCCCCAACAATGGCAGTCATTCTGCGGCATAGAAAAACATACAGACATAGGACAGAGGAAATATATATATATGATTAGTAAGTATTGCTTTGCAATACATGTCCCCCCTACCTGGTGACATAAATCTTTAGAGATTGACAGTAGAAAATTTCATTAAAAATTGTCAAAAGCAGCTGAAGCTCGAATTTGATCTGTAACTTCTCACAACAAAGCAATAAACCAAGTCTCAGTTATATATGGTGAAGGAGAAGGAAAAAGTCTTGAAAGCTGATATGGTTGTATTTCATAAGTCGAAAGGGGACATAACTCCATCAAAAAATGACGCAAATGCCTGAAACCCGAACTTAGTCTGTAGTTTCTCATAATAAAGTAATGTACCAATTCTCAGTTGAATATCTTGTAAGACTGCGAGAAAAAAGGCGGAAAACTAATATTTTTCGTATTTCATAGGCCAAAAGGGGGCATAACTCCATAAAAAATTTATGCATACGCCCGAAACTTGAACTTGGTCTGTAGCTTCTCATAACAAAGCAATGTAGCAATTCTCTGTATAATATCTTGAAAGACTGCGAATAAAAGTGCGGAAAACTAATATTTTCGTATTGCATAAGTCGAAAGGGGGAATAACTCCGTGAAAAATTGACGAAAATGTCTGAAACTCGAACTTGCTCTGTAACTCCTTACACTAAAGCGATGCAACGACTTTTGCTTAAATATCTTGAAGGAGTAGCAATTCTCAGTATAATATCTTGAAAGACTGCGGAAAAAAAGTGCGGAAAACTAATATTTTTCATATTGCATAAGTCGAAAGGGGGCATAACTCAATGGAAAATTGACGAAAATGTCTGAAACTCGAACTGGCTCTGTAACTCCTTACACTAAAGCGATGCAACGATTTTCGCTTAAATATCTTGGAGTGCGATAAAAGTGCGGAACGTTGCTATTTTTCGTATTTCTTAAGTCGAAAGGGGGCATAACTCCATCAAAGACTGACGTATACGCCTGAAACTCGAACTTGGTCTGTAACTTCTCATAACAAAGCAATAAACCAATTCTCAGTTGAATATCATGAAGGACTGCGAAAAAAAGTGCGGAAAACCAACTGCGACAGACGGACAGCAAACCTATAGTCCCCCTGGTTTTACCGGTAGGGGACTAATAACCTTCTGTCTATATACCCAAGGCCAACTTGAACAACTATTTAGCTAAATTATCAAATGAAAATCCCTAAATGTGGATGCATACAGTCAGCAAAATGGATGGACAGACACTGGCACAAAATATTTTCTCCTTCCTAGCCCACTAACCAAATTACCCCCTAAGTTTCATCAACATATAATACTCTAGCTAAAGGTACATGTTATGTAGAGTTATCGAATAAAAACAAAATCTGAATACACGAATACACACACACTGTCAGCAAGGCGGGCGGACAAGTCAAAATCTCATTTTTCTTAACACGCTTGACAAATAAATGGATACAGACATTCAAGTCAACAATAAAATCACATTATTTTATATTAGTGTACTCTGCCATATGTTAGGCTACATAAAAGCTAAAGTTCAATGACAATGACATTTTGTCATAGGTCATACCAACTAATTTTTTTGCTTTACAACAAGTACAAACGCATTATTTTGAACATTCTTTCAATCTAACAATTTTACGCAGCCAAATCCGTATCACTCTTCTCTGTAGCTTTGTTAACCGTTTAACAGTCAAGAATCAAAATGGCGCTACAATGGTTATGAAAAACGTTCCTTTGCTAACTAGAGAAGACTATTTTTGAAAATTTATCACTGCAATGGCTGGCTCATTAACGAGCCAGCCATTCCAGTGGTAAATTTTCGAAAATAATCTTCTCTTGGTCTGCAAATGCCCACTCATTGAGAAGTCTTATCTTGACAATTAACATCATGAAACGATTAGAAAACTGTAATAGTTTAAAACTTCTGAACTTTAAATTTTTCATTATTATTTGTTTCCCCATCTCCGATCATGTGTTTTCGGTGGGAATTTTCGCAAAAAACCCCATTAAATTGGTCTGGCCTTAGATGCTTATAGTATGATCCAGACATGTGAGCTACTAGGATCTGTCGGCAGATTTCAATAAGATGTTACACTTGAAGTCAGTAAAGTGAATCGCTTCGGCAGTTATGAGCACTGTGCGAGTATCAAAACATCCCGATAAGAAAATGCCAGGATGTAAGACACATCACACTCTAACTCGGCCTTTTTTGTCATCATTCTTCAAGCTACAAAATGGATTTTTAACTTTTTCATGTAGATGATATACTTGTATATAAAATGTTCCCCCAACAATGGCAGTCATTCTGCGGCATAGAAAAACATACAGACATAGGACAGAGGAAATATATATATATGATTAGTAAGTATTGCTTTGCAATACATGTCCCCCCTACCTGGTGACATAAATCTTTAGAGATTGACAGTAGAAAATTTCATTAAAAATTGTCAAAAGCAGCTGAAGCTCGAATTTGATCTGTAACTTCTCACAACAAAGCAATAAACCAAGTCTCAGTTATATATGGTGAAGGAGAAGGAAAAAGTCTTGAAAGCTGATATGGTTGTATTTCATAAGTCGAAAGGGGACATAACTCCATCAAAAAATGACGCAAATGCCTGAAACCCGAACTTAGTCTGTAGTTTCTCATAATAAAGTAATGTACCAATTCTCAGTTGAATATCTTGTAAGACTGCGAGAAAAAAGGCGGAAAACTAATATTTTTCGTATTTCATAGGCCAAAAGGGGGCATAACTCCATAAAAAATTTATGCATACGCCCGAAACTTGAACTTGGTCTGTAGCTTCTCATAACAAAGCAATGTAGCAATTCTCTGTATAATATCTTGAAAGACTGCGAATAAAAGTGCGGAAAACTAATATTTTCGTATTGCATAAGTCGAAAGGGGGAATAACTCCGTGAAAAATTGACGAAAATGTCTGAAACTCGAACTTGCTCTGTAACTCCTTACACTAAAGCGATGCAACGACTTTTGCTTAAATATCTTGAAGGAGTAGCAATTCTCAGTATAATATCTTGAAAGACTGCGGAAAAAAAGTGCGGAAAACTAATATTTTTCATATTGCATAAGTCGAAAGGGGGCATAACTCAATGGAAAATTGACGAAAATGTCTGAAACTCGAACTGGCTCTGTAACTCCTTACACTAAAGCGATGCAACGATTTTCGCTTAAATATCTTGGAGTGCGATAAAAGTGCGGAACGTTGCTATTTTTCGTATTTCTTAAGTCGAAAGGGGGCATAACTCCATCAAAGACTGACGTATACGCCTGAAACTCGAACTTGGTCTGTAACTTCTCATAACAAAGCAATAAACCAATTCTCAGTTGAATATCATGAAGGACTGCGAAAAAAAGTGCGGAAAACCAACTGCGACAGACGGACAGCAAACCTATAGTCCCTCCCTCCCCCCCCCCCCCGTTTTTCCGGTAGGGGACTAATAACCTTCTGTCTATATACCCAAGGCCAACTTGAACAACTATTTAGCTAAATTATCAAATGAAAATCCCTAAATGTGGATGCATACAGTCAGCAAAATGGATGGACAGACACTGGCACAAAATATTTTCTCCTTCCTAGCCCACTAACCAAATTACCCCCTAAGTTTCATCAACATATAATACTCTAGCTAAAGGTACATGTTATGTAGAGTTATCGAATAAAAACAAAATCTGAATACACGAATACACACACACTGTCAGCAAGGCGGGCGGACATGTCAAAATCTCATTTTTCTTAACACGCTTGACAAATAAATGGATACAGACATTCAAGTCAACAATAAAATCACATTATTTTATATTAGTGTACTCTGCCATATGTTAGGCAACATAAAACATTTTGTCATAGGTTATAACAATTTATTACTTTGCTTTACAACAAGTACAAACGCATTATTTTGAACATTCTTTCAATCTAACAATTTTACGCAGCCAAATCCTTATCACTCTTCTCTGTAGCTTTGTTAACCGTTTAACGGTCAAGACTCTCAAAATGGCGTTACAATGGTCATCAAAAAAGTTTCTTTACTAACAAAGACTATTTTTGAAAATTTATCACTGCAATGGCTGGCTCGTTAACGAGCCAGCCATTCCAGTGGTAAATTTTCAAAAATAGTCTCTTCTCTTGGTCTGCAAATGCCCACTCATTGAGAAGTCTTATCTTGACAATTAACATCATGAAACGATTAGAAAACTGTAATAGTTTAAAACTTCTGAACTTTAAATTTTTCATTATTATTTGTTTCCCCATCTCCGATCATGTGTTTTCAGTGGGAATTTTCGCAAAAAACCCCATTAAATTGGTCTGGCCTTAGATGCTTATAGTATGATCCAGACATGTGAGCTACTAGGATCTGTCGGCAGATTTCAATAAGATGTTACACTTGAAGTCAGTAAAGTGAATCGCTTCGGCAGTTATGAGCACTGTGCGAGTATCAAAACATCCCGATAAGAAAATGCCAGGATGTAAGACACATCACACTCTAACTCGGCCTTTTTTGTCATCATTCTTCAAGCTACAAAATGGATTTTTAACTTTTTCATGTAGATGATATACTTGTATATAAAATGTTCCCCCAACAATGGCAGTCATTCTGCGGCATAGAAAAACATACAGACATAGGACAGAGGAAATATATATATATGATTAGTAAGAGGTACAGAATGGCACAAAAGAAAAACAAGCATTCTGTAAGTATTGCTTTGCAATACATGTCCCCCCTACCTGGTGATATAAATCTTTAGAGATTGACAGTAGAAAATTTCATTAAAAATTGTCAAAAGCAGCTGAAGCTCGAATTTGATCTGTAACTTCTCACAACAAAGCAATAAACCAAGTCTCAGTTATATATGGTGAAGGAGAAGGAAAAAGTCTTGAAAGCTGATATGGTTGTATTTCATAAGTCGAAAGGGGACATAACTCCATCAAAAAATGACGCAAATGCCTGAAACCCGAACTTAGTCTGTAGTTTCTCATAATAAAGTAATGTACCAATTCTCAGTTGAATATCTTGTAAGATTGCGAGAAAAAAGGCAGAAAACTAATATTTTTCGTATTTCATAGGCCAAAAGCGGGCATAACTCCATAAAAAATGTATGCATACGCCCGAAACTTGAACTTGGTCTGTAGCTTCTCATAACAAAGCAATGTAGCAATTCTCTGTATAATATCTTGAAAGACTGCGAATAAAAGTGCGGAAAACTAATATTTTCGTATTGCATAAGTCGAAAGGGGGAATAACTCCGTGAAAAATTGACGAAAATGTCTGAAACTCGAACTTGCTCTGTAACTCCTTACACTAAAGCGATGCAACGACTTTTGCTTAAATATCTTGAAGGAGTAGCAATTCTCAGTATAATATCTTGAAAGACTGCGAAAAAGTGCGGAAAACTAATATTTTTCGTATTGCATAAGTCGAAAGGGGGCATAACTCAATGAAAAATTGATGAAAATGTCTGAAACTCGAACTGGCTCTGTAACTCCTTACACTAAAGCGATGCAACGATTTTCGCTTAAATATCTTGGAGTGCGATAAAAATGCGGAACGTTGCTATTTTTCGTATTTCTTAAGTCGAAAGGGGGCATAACTCCATCAAAGACTGACGTATACGCCTGAAACTCGAACTTGGTCTGTAACTTCTCATAACAAAGCAATAAACCAATTCTCAGTTGAATATCATGAAGGACTGCGAAAAAAAGTGCGGAAAACCAACTGCGACAGACGGACAGCAAACCTATAGTCCCCCCCCCCCCCCCCCCGGTTTTACCGGTAGGGGACTAATAACCTTCTGTCTATATACCCAAGGCCAACTTGAACAACTATTTAGCTAAATTATCAAATGAAAATCCCTAAATGTGGATGCATACAGTCAGCAAAATGGATGGACAGACACTGGCACAAAATATTTTCTCCTTCCTAGCCCACTAACCAAATTACCCCCTAAGTTTCATCAACATATAATACTCTAGCTAAAGGTACATGTTATGTAGAGTTATCGAATAAAAACAAAATCTGAATACACGAATACACACACACTGTCAGCAAGGCGGGCGGACAAGTCAAAATCTCATTTTTCTTAACACGCTTGACAAATAAATGGATACAGACATTCAAGTCAACAATAAAATCACATTATTTTATATTAGTGTACTCTGCCATATGTTAGGCTACATAAAAGCTAAAGTTCAATGACAATGACATTTTGTCATAGGTCATACCAACTAATTTTTTTGCTTTACAACAAGTACAAACGCATTATTTTGAACATTCTTTCAATCTAACAATTTTACGCAGCCAAATCCGTATCACTCTTCTCTGTAGCTTTGTTAACCGTTTAACAGTCAAGAATCAAAATGGCGCTACAATGGTTATGAAAAACGTTCCTTTGCTAACTAGAGAAGACTATTTTTGAAAATTTATCACTGCAATGGCTGGCTCATTAACGAGCCAGCCATTCCAGTGGTAAATTTTCGAAAATAATCTTCTCTTGGTCTGCAAATGCCCACTCATTGAGAAGTCTTATCTTGACAATTAACATCATGAAACGATTAGAAAACTGTAATAGTTTAAAACTTCTGAACTTTAAATTTTTCATTATTATTTGTTTCCCCATCTCCGATCATGTGTTTTCGGTGGGAATTTTCGCAAAAAACCCCATTAAATTGGTCTGGCCTTAGATGCTTATAGTATGATCCAGACATGTGAGCTACTAGGATCTGTCGGCAGATTTCAATAAGATGTTACACTTGAAGTCAGTAAAGTGAATCGCTTCGGCAGTTATGAGCACTGTGCGAGTATCAAAACATCCCGATAAGAAAATGCCAGGATGTAAGACACATCACACTCTAACTCGGCCTTTTTTGTCATCATTCTTCAAGCTACAAAATGGATTTTTAACTTTTTCATGTAGATGATATACTTGTATATAAAATGTTCCCCCAACAATGGCAGTCATTCTGCGGCATAGAAAAACATACAGACATAGGACAGAGGAAATATATATATATGATTAGTAAGAGGTACAGAATGGCACAAAAGAAAAACAAGCATTCTGTAAGTATTGCTTTGCAATACATGTCCCCCCTACCTGGTGATATAAATCTTTAGAGATTGACAGTAGAAAATTTCATTAAAAATTGTCAAAAGCAGCTGAAGCTCGAATTTGATCTGTAACTTCTCACAACAAAGCAATAAACCAAGTCTCAGTTATATATGGTGAAGGAGAAGGAAAAAGTCTTGAAAGCTGATATGGTTGTATTTCATGTCGAAAGGCGACATAACTCCATCAAAAAATGACGCAAATGCCTGAAACCCGAACTTAGTCTGTAGTTTCTCATAATAAAGTAATGTACCAATTCTCAGTTGAATATCTTGTAAGATTGCGAGAAAAAAGGCAGAAAACTAATATTTTTCGTATTTCATAGGCCAAAAGCGGGCATAACTCCATAAAAAATGTATGCATACGCCCGAAACTTGAACTTGGTCTGTAGCTTCTCATAACAAAGCAATGTAGCAATTCTCTGTATAATATCTTGAAAGACTGCGAATAAAAGTGCGGAAAACTAATATTTTCGTATTGCATAAGTCGAAAGGGGGAATAACTCCGTGAAAAATTGACGAAAATGTCTGAAACTCGAACTTGCTCTGTAACTCCTTACACTAAAGCGATGCAACGACTTTTGCTTAAATATCTTGAAGGAGTAGCAATTCTCAGTATAATATCTTGAAAGACTGCGAAAAAGTGCGGAAAACTAATATTTTTCGTATTGCATAAGTCGAAAGGGGGCATAACTCAATGAAAAATTGATGAAAATGTCTGAAACTCGAACTGGCTCTGTAACTCCTTACACTAAAGCGATGCAACGATTTTCGCTTAAATATCTTGGAGTGCGATAAAAATGCGGAACGTTGCTATTTTTCGTATTTCTTAAGTCGAAAGGGGGCATAACTCCATCAAAGACTGACGTATACGCCTGAAACTCGAACTTGGTCTGTAACTTCTCATAACAAAGCAATAAACCAATTCTCAGTTGAATATCATGAAGGACTGCGAAAAAAAGTGCGGAAAACCAACTGCGACAGACGGACAGCAAACCTATAGTCCCCCCCCCCCCACCCGGTTTTACCGGTAGGGGACTAATAACCTTCTGTCTATATACCCAAGGCCAACTTGAACAACTATTTAGCTAAATTATCAAATGAAAATCCCTAAATGTGGATGCATACAGTCAGCAAAATGGATGGACAGACACTGGCACAAAATATTTTCTCCTTCCTAGCCCACTAACCAAATTACCCCCTAAGTTTCATCAACATATAATACTCTAGCTAAAGGTACATGTTATGTAGAGTTATCGAATAAAAACAAAATCTGAATACACGAATACACACACACTGTCAGCAAGGCGGGCGGACAAGTCAAAATCTCATTTTTCTTAACACGCTTGACAAATAAATGGATACAGACATTCAAGTCAACAATAAAATCACATTATTTTATATTAGTGTACTCTGCCATATGTTAGGCTACATAAAAGCTAAAGTTCAATGACAATGACATTTTGTCATAGGTCATACCTACTAATTTTTTTGCTTTACAACAAGTACAAACGCATTATTTTGAACATTCTTTCAATCTAACAATTTTACGCAGCCAAATCCGTATCACTCTTCTCTGTAGCTTTGTTAACCGTTTAACAGTCAAGAATCAAAATGGCGCTACAATGGTTATGAAAAACGTTCCTTTGCTAACTAGAGAAGACTATTTTTGAAAATTTATCACTGCAATGGCTGGCTCATTAACGAGCCAGCCATTCGTGGTAAATTTTCGAAAATAATCTTCTCTTGGTCTGCAAATGCCCACTCATTGAGAAGTCTTATCTTGACAATTAACATCATGAAACGATTAGAAAACTGTAATAGTTTAAAACTTCTGAACTTTAAATTTTTCATTATTATTTGTTTCCCCATCTCCGATCATGTGTTTTCAGTGGGAATTTTCGCAAAAAACCCCATTAAATTGGTCTGGCCTTAGATGCTTATAGTATGATCCAGACATGTGAGCTACTAGGATCTGTCGGCAGATTTCAATAAGATGTTACACTTGAAGTCAGTAAAGTGAATCGCTTCGGCAGTTATGAGCACTGTGCGAGTATCAAAACATCCCGATAAGAAAATGCCAGGATGTAAGACACATCACACTCTAACTCGGCCTTTTTTGTCATCATTCTTCAAGCTACAAAATGGATTTTTAACTTTTTCATGTAGATGATATACTTGTATATAAAATGTTCCCCCAACAATGGCAGTCATTCTGCGGCATAGAAAAACATACAGACATAGGACAGAGGAAATATATATATATGATTAGTAAGAGGTACAGAATGGCACAAAAGAAAAACAAGCATTCTGTAAGTATTGCTTTGCAATACATGTCCCCCCTACCTGGTGATATAAATCTTTAGAGATTGACAGTAGAAAATTTCATTAAAAATTGTCAAAAGCAGCTGAAGCTCGAATTTGATCTGTAACTTCTCACAACAAAGCAATAAACCAAGTCTAAGTTATATATGGTGAAGGAGAAGGAAAAAGTCTTGAAAGCTGATATGGTTGTATTTCATAAGTCGAAAGGGGACATAACTCCATCAAAAAATGACGCAAATGCCTGAAACCCGAACTTAGTCTGTAGTTTCTCATAATAAAGTAATGTACCAATTCTCAGTTGAATATCTTGTAAGATTGCGAGAAAAAAGGCGGAAAACTAATATTTTTCGTATTTCATAGGCCAAAAGGGGGCATAACTCCATAAAAAATTTATGCATACGCCCGAAACTTGAACTTGGTCTGTAGCTTCTCATAACAAAGCAATGTAGCAATTCTCTGTATAATATCTTGAAAGACTGCGAATAAAAGTGCGGAAAACTAATATTTTCGTATTGCATAAGTCGAAAGGGGGAATAACTCCGTGAAAAATTGACGAAAATGTCTGAAACTCGAACTTGCTCTGTAACTCCTTACACTAAAGCGATGCAACGACTTATGCTTAAATATCTTGAAGGAGTAGCAATTCTCAGTATAATATCTTGAAAGACTGCGAAAAAAGTGCGGAAAACTAATATTTTTCGTATTGCATAAGTCGAAAGGGGGCATAACTCAATGAAAAATTGACGAAAATGTCTGAAACTCGAACTGGCTCTGTAACTCCTTACACTAAAGCGATGCAACGATTTTCGCTTAAATATCTTGGAGTGCGAAAAAAAGTGCGGAACGTTGCTATTTTTCGTATTTCTTAAGTCGAAAGGGGGCATAACTCCATCAAAGACTGACGTATACGCCTGAAACTCGAACTTGGTCTGTAACTTCTCATAACAAAGCAATAAACCAATTCTCAGTTGAATATCATGAAGGACTGCGAAAAAAAGTGCGGAAAACCAACTGCGACAGACGGACAGCAAACCCCCCCCGCCCCCGGTTTTACCGGTAGGGGACTAATAACCTTCTGTCTATATACCCAAGGCCAACTTGAACAACTATTTAGCTAAATTATCAAATGAAAATCCCTAAATGTGGATGCATACAGTCAGCAAAATGGATGGACAGACACTGGCACAAAATATTTTCTCCTTCCTAGCCCACTAACCAAATTACCCCCTAAGTTTCATCAACATATAATACTCTAGCTAAAGGTACATGTTATGTAGAGTTATCGAATAAAAACAAAATCTGAATACAAGAATACACACACACTGTCAGCAAGGCGGGCGGACATGTCAAAATCTCATTTTTCTTAACACGCTTGACAAATAAATGGATACAGACATTCAAGTCAACAATAAAATCACATTATTTTATATTAGTGTACTCTGCCATATGTTAGGCAACATAAAACATTTTGTCATAGGTTATAACAATTTATTACTTTGCTTTACAACATGTACAAACGCATTATTTTGAACATTCTTTCAATCTAACAATTTTACGCAGCCAAATCCTTATCACTCTTCTCTGTAGCTTTGTTAACCGTTTAACGGTCAAGACTCTCAAAATGGCGTTACAATGGTCATCAAAAAAGTTTCTTTTACTAACAAAGACTATTTTTGAAAATTTATCACTGCAATGGCTGGCTCGTTAACGAGCCAGCCATTCCAGTGGTAAATTTTCAAAAATAGTCTCTTCTCTTGGTCTGCAAATGCCCACTCATTGAGAAGTCTTATCTTGACAATTAACATCATGAAACGATTAGAAAACTGTAATAGTTTAAAACTTCTGAACTTTAAATTTTTCATTATTATTTTTGTTTCCCCATCTCCGATCATGTGTTTTCAGTGGGAATTTTCGCAAAACAAAACATTAAATTGGTCTGGCCGTAGATGCTTATATTATGATCCAGACATGTGAGCTACTAGGATCTGTCGGCAGATTTCAGTAAGATGTTAAACTTGAAGTCAGTAAAGTGAATCGCTTCGGCAGTTATGAGCACTGTGCGAGTATCAAAACATCCCGACAAGAAAATGCCAGGATGTAAGACACATCACACTCTAACTCGGCCTTTTTTGTCATCATCCTTCAAGATATACTCAATTCTAAACTAATTATCTTTCAAAAACTAAGCACATGAACACTAAGTGTCATAGAAATTCAGATTAAAAATTCATTCAGTATAAATAACTAAATCAACTTAACCATTTAACGGTCAATCCAATCTCTGCTGGTCTTGAGCATGTTGATTTACATGCAAAGGGAAGAGGATTTTTGAAAATTTACCAAATTCGAAAAAATAGTCTTCTCATCGTTTGTAAATGGACATTAAAAATATGATTTTCTAACACATCCAAGACCACTTTTCATCATTAATGGATAAATCTCAAGTCATGCATGGATCATCATCATTATTATTATTATTATTATCTACATACGCTTCAAAAATTCCCTGGAATATGTCTTTAAATCTGCCATCATAGCGCTTTAAGATTGTGTTCTTTGTGCTGAGGTATAAAGGCCATTTCTTTGCTAGTGCATATTGAAAACAGCTGTGACCAAAACCTTCAATAGACTGGAGAAAAAGAGAGAAATCTGTCAAGTTATCACAAATCAATATAGCAGTCATGGTTCACAGCCTTAAAGATCATTGGAGACAACTAATTCTTAAAAGGGTATGATCGTTACGATATAAAACAGCTTTCCTGCTTGGTTGCTCTGAAATTAAGTCACAGGGAATTTATCCATGAAAGTGAGAAAGATATTTCTATGACTTCTAAACCCATTTTCAAGACATTTTAGATTATTTTTCCAACAATGAATACGAAATCTCGTGAGAGAAAGAAAAGAAAATGACAAATTCCTTTAACATCCACCACATCAACCATGACCAGGACAAACAGAATATGACTCAGCATTAAACCTTTAAAAGCTCAATTTGTCCAAGAAAAAAAGAAAAAAATTGCTTTTTGGATGTCCATTTACAAGCCGACCATTTTTGAAAATTTACTGCTGGAATGACCGAGCCAGTCATTCCAGTAGTAAATTTTCAGAAATACTCTTCTCATGGCCTGCAAATGGACAAATATCTAGACCACTGCAAAGGACAGTTTTAGCCGGCCTGACCACTAAAGCGTTAACCCTTGAATTTCCATAATATCAATCTCAAAACAAGAATATGGAAAAACTGTGGAATATTTTGAAACAACTTTGACTGGGTGCTGTTGCTGCCAGGTGTTGGGGCCTATAGCAGCAACAGCTCCCAGTAAAATTAGTTTCAAAACATTCAACGGTAAAATTAGTTTCAAAACATTCAACGGAATATTTATTAAATTGTAAATCCATCAGAGATATACAATTCAAATACTTGGTCATTGCTACTTTTATGATGGACATCCATGATTTTTACTGTGACATCTGTCAGCTAACAAGTGACGCATTTGATTATGACGCCAGATACTTGAGTGACAGATCGGATCCCTCCATACTCACCACATCAGTGTTATACATCGCCATGCCAACACCACCCCTGTCTTTGAACTCAAACACTGGCATTATGGTAGGCGCACTGCCATCACTCGGCGTGAATGTCATCACCAGTTTTCCCGGTTTCGTAGCGACATAATCTGTGGCCTTATACTGATCACCGTGCGCGTGTCTGCCAATGACAATAGGTTTTATCCACCCAGGAACCAGCCGAGGGATATTCTTACAGATGATTGGCTCGCGGAAAACTGTCCCGCCTAATATGTTTCTGATTGTTCCATTAGGGCTAAGCCACATCTGCTTGAGATTGAATTCTGTAATAAGAAAAATCTTCAGAAATTTACTCTTCTTGGCGTGCAACACCTGTTTTGCTTAACACAAGTTGATGTCTGCAAACACACTATCTTATAACCATTTTCGAGGACACAATAGCTCTTGCAAAATATTATTAAAAATTAAGTGAATGCAAACTCGACATCTACCTTTCTATTATTAACCTTTTAACACTCATATCAGCCAAAAACGGCTTCAGCAGTGGTCTTGAGAAATGGTCATTTGCAGACTAAGAGAAAACTATTTTTGAAAATTTCCCACTGGAATGGCTGGCTTGATAACCGAGCCAGTCATTCCGTGGTAATTAAAAAAAAAGTAGCCTTCTCTTACTCGTTACTGTAGTCTGTAAATGGACAATTTCAAAGCAAAAATGATTTTTTAAAACAAATTTGAGGGTTAAAGGGTTAAGTTTGGAATTTGGTTCAAACCTATTGAGGCTATAGTTATTGCACAGAAACTAATTAGTTATGTAAACGTATGTACTTATATATGAATGGGAAAATTTCTATATATACCTCCAAACTTCATTTTTGAGGGCCTAATGCTACCAGAAACCTAATAATTATCAGTGTTATATAATACACAGATCTATTACATAATGGTATAATTTACATTGACCTTCTGAAACACTTTCCATTCTGCAAATTTTGGACAGAAGTTTACTAGACCAGACAGCTAACCAATGCTTGAACGCTACTACCCAGCCAATAAATGTACTACTCTGGGGCTAGCAGCATACGGAAGAATTAAATCCCTGACAATTGCATCAAATTGCTAGGGATATGCTCAAATGAATCAACCCACTCACGATATCATTTTGGAGTTGCTCACGATAGCGTATGAAACCAGGTTTGCATTATTTGGAAGGAAATGCTTGTCATACATGTAACTATGTGGTGTAAGAACTAGATGATATAAATCAAAATCAGCCCCCCCCCCACCCTACCCCCAACGGCAGGCATGTTCGTGGGATGACATAATCCCACTGATTTGGATAGACATATGGATGGATACACAGACAAATGCGAGCTAAAATCCAAAACTTACACGGATGGACAGAAATTCAGAGACAAATGTATAGATGGACAGGCTGACTGACCCACAAAATAATGTACATTTCCCTAGTACCATAGCCAACGTTCCCATGAAGTTTCGTAACAATACTCCAAGAAAAAATACAGTTATTGAACGAAAGCCAAAATTTGCACGGATGGACGGACACAAATTCAGAGACAAAGGGATGGATGGACAGAGGGATGGGCTGACTGACCCACAAAATAATGTACATTTCCCTAGTACCATAGCCAATCTTCCCATGAAGTTTCCTCACAATACTCCAAGCAAAGATAAAGTTATTGTACAAAAACCCAAAATTTGCACGGACAGACAGACACAGATTCAAAGACAAAGGTATGGATGGACGGGCTGACTGACCCTCAAACTAAGGTGCATTTCCCTAGTACCCTACTACAATATCCAACCTTTCCATGAAGTTTCGTCACAATACTCCAAGCAAAGATAAAGTTATTGAATGAAAACCCAAAATTTGCACAGGCGGACGGACACAAATTCAGAGACAAAGGGATGGACAGACGGGCTGACTGACCCTAAAACTAAGGTGCACTTGCCTACTACCATAGCCAACCTTCCCATGAAGTGTTGTCACAATATTCCAAGCAAAAGTAGTTATCAAAAGAAAACGTGTGTGTGTGATGGATGGACGCACAGACGGACGGATTGAAGCGAAAACATAATCCCCCGCTTTTCGCTAAAGCGGGGGTATAATAAGCATACACCACCACCAACTGCATAATCAGACATTGGATTACATTAACAACTTTATTTAAGTTACAGACACACCTGGAAAATCAAGGAAAAGTCAACAACAGGCAAAGGGATTTGAATAAAAAGTCCACATAATCCAATTACAAGTTTGCTCACAATTTTTTCTTTCTTGCTCGATATCATATCTTAGGCATTACTGCTCACGATATCATGATATACGAGCTATGAGCACAACAATAAAAAATTGCTCCATTTGATCTGTCCCATTGTCTGCCATTATAATGAAATCACAATATTTAGTACATCGCATATCGATCAGAATATACAGTACTGTTCAAAAGAATTTTCATGAATCTTTTTCAATGTACAAAACTTGATGCTTATCCTGTCTACGACAGCACCATCTTCCACCAAATTTGTTGAAAAAGCTACACCAGTTCATCTTTAAATTTAATTTGAAAATTAAAGATTTTGACATCAGAGTGTGTGTACGGGTTAATACATGTAACAGTGCTATTCATAAAAAGTACAATAATTTGCGAGATTCATTCAAGCACTTTTCAAGGACTATGTCTCCCATTTTCAAGGACTCAAACTGGGATATCTTTAGGTAGTGTGAGAAATTTTGCACATTAAATGTTCTGAAACACCATCTCCTGCAGTGTTGAGTGATAATCAGCAGCCTTATATTTTATACAATTTTTGCATATATTAGGAAAACAGATTTTCAAGTGTTTTTCAGGATTTTACTTTCATTTTCAAGTACTTTCAAGGACAGATGTAAAAATTGAAGTACTTTTCAAATTTGTACAAACTCCGAGTGCAGTAACTGAGCACGTTCCCTCATGTACGTGAATGTCACAATTACCAAGGGCATGTACCTCTCTTCCGTCACCTGCCCTGTTACTTTTTCTGTGTACGATACCAGAATAATGAGGGTCCAAATTTCGATAAGTGCACTCAGTTTTAACCCTCTAACCCTCGAATTTGTTTAAAAAATTAAATTTTCTCATAGAAAATGTCCATTTGCAGACCAAGAGAAGACTATTTTTGAAAATTTACCATTGGAATTAACCATTTAACCCTCATCAGCCAAAAATGGCTTCTGCAGTGGTCCTGAGAAATGTCCATTTGCAGACCAAGAGAAGACTATTTTTGAAAATCTAACACTGGAATGACTGTCTAAATTTGGGTGATATGATGGTTAAATGGTTAATTATTAACACACACTGATGGCATTCACCTCAAAATGCTACACTACAGCACTGCAGTACATTCATATCCTAGGAAGCTAACACCTACACCATGATACAGTTGTGAGGCAAATTTTTTCTTTTCGACAAACAGGTGCAAGGACTATCTATGCAACAGACAGACATACTTGCGCCTAATTTGACACACAGATAAACTGACCAACAAAATCCTAGTAGGTACGAGTGGCAACTACAAATAGATCTTGACAGGTTAATTTGAAGCGCTTCCTACTACACTATTGGCACTCGATAATCTTGATAGTACTGTTCATGTCACTGTGGTCCTCTATTACGGTCTATAGTTACAAAAGAATGAGGGCACATATTTCTCTTATCTTAACCGTTGAATATTTTCAAAGAAAACGTAAATTTTCTCATAGAAAATGTCCATGTGCAGTCCAAGAGAAGAATTTTCAAAAATTTACCGGTGGAATGATTGGCTCGGTTATCGAGCCAATCATTCCAGTGGTAAATTTTCAAAAATAGCCTTCTCTTGGCCTGCAAATGGACATTTTTCAAGACCACTGCAGAATCTGTTTATGTCTGATAAGAGTGTTAAATGATTAACAGATATTTCCTGGTCACGTTGATATCGTACTCGAGGTCAGTATGATAAACTAGGTGAACCATAGATTGATAATATACAGTACAGCTCAGAAATAAAAACTTGTTTCCTGGACATTTTATAAACATGTTTCGTACACCTTTCTGTTTGAAATTTCATGACTTTAGTTAAGAAATTCCATGACCTCCAAGAATTAATATCCAGTCGATTTGTGTTTATGACATGCAGAGCTCTAGATAAACAGGGTTTTTGCGTTTTCATCCAATAAAATTGGCCAATCACCCAATTAATTTTTAACATCATGAGTACCGAAATATCCAATCACCCAATTAAATATAGTTCTATTGCTAATAATGTATAATAACTTAATTTTAAAAACCCAATTAATTTCCCCAAAAAACCCAATTTACAAAATTTCTAAGAGTGAATCACCCAATTATTGAAAAGTTTATCTAGAGCTCCGATGACATGGCTTACAATCTGCATTATTCTGCAAATGTCTGAATATTGCGTCCTACAACAACCAAGGCAAAGCCTTGCTTTGATAAGCTGTTGTCATGATTTTACTCTTACCATTTTTAAATGGTTCCGGATAATTTTCAGAAAATCAAATATGACCTCCAAAACATTGACCTATCAAACTTTGGAATAGAATTTCTAGAGGCTATCACTATAGGATCCTTTCAGCCAAATCTGTATTAAATTGCCCACGGGGTTAATGAGGAATAGCGTCTCAAATTCCTGTTTTCCACAAAATCCAAGATGGTCACCCAAAAAAAAAATCAACCCGTCAATATACTGAATATAGGTTCTGAAGTGTATCAGATTAGAATCTGTCCAACTGAATTTGGTTGAAATCGGCCAAGCGGTTAATGAGTAGCTTTTTAAATGATTTCCAAAGATTTTTGGAAAATTCAAGTTGGCCACTGGAAGTTTTTTTTTTACCAAACAAAATTCTGTATGCATGTATCCTACCACCATGGGGGCCATCCAGCCAAGTCTGATTGAAATCGTCCAAGCAGTTAATGAGGATTGGTGTTTTAAACGATTTTCAGGCATTAGTGGAAAAATTTAAGATGGCCACCGAACAAATTGACCAACCAAAATTCTACACACATGCTCTAAAGAACACACCCATGGGGTCCTTCCAGCAATGTTTGCTTAATATCGTTTAAGCGGTTAATGAGTAGTATCCTTTTAATGGATAGACAACTATGACAAAATTCACAAAATTCTTACAAACCTTTGACTCGCTGCTCATCAGGCGTGATCGTAGCACATTTGATTCCGACATTGTATTTTTTAATTGCTTCGGCGGCGTCAACCGTAACCTGATCGCTGGTGGCATCGCGGTGTGGCAAGCCAAGATCGTAGTATTTGGCGTCTACATTCACATATGGGAAAATCAACTGCAAGGAATGAGAATAATTAATGTACATTACAACTCATGAATAACAACTTATTTCCACAACAAAAACAAACATGTTTGTAAATAAGAAATGTTATCAGTGTTGTAACTTAACATTTAGAGATGAATGCCATCAGCACATGCTAACAATTTTAACAGAGTGCCCCCATTGAACGTAGGTTGCCGGCATTCTATGACATATAACAAATCGGTATACTTTTTATAAAATATTGTATGAAGATTCTATTTATCAAGGTTCAGTGACCATCATTTTGAAATTTCATAAGTCGAAAGGAGGGCATAATTCCATGAAAAATCGACGAAAATTCCTGAAACTAGAACTTGTTCTGTAACTCCTTATACTAAAGCGATGTACCGATTTTCCATTAAATATCTTTGAGTGCGGGAAAAAATCCGATATTTTTCGTATTTCTTAGTCAAAAGTGGGCGTAACCCCATAAAAAGTTTACACATTATGCTTGAAACTTGAACTTGGTCTGTAACTTCTCATAACAAAGCAATGTACCAATTCTCAGTAGAATATCTTGAAAGACTGCGAAAAAAGTACGGAAAACTAATATTTTTCCTATTTCATAAGTCGAAAGGGCCCATAACTCCATGAAAAATTTACGAAAATGTGTGAAACTCGAACTTGCTCTAACTCTTTATACTAAATCGATGTACCAATTTTCAATTAAATATCTTGAAGGAGTGCGAAAAAAAGTGCGGATAGCTGATATTTTTTGTATTCCTTAAGACGAAAGGGGGCATAACTCCATAAAAGATTGACGCATACACCTGAAACTCGAACTTGGTCTGTAACTTCTCATAACAAAGCAATGTACTAATTCTCAGTTGAATACCTGGAAGAACTGTGAGAAAAAAAGCGGAAACCAACTGCGACAGACGGATAGCAAACCTATAGTCTCTTCCCCCCCCCCCCCTCCGCCGGTTTTACCGGTAGGGGATTAATAACTGTTCTAGGGCCAGTGGTTTCCCATGATAATGCTAACTAAACAGAATTCACAGAAACTGGTAATTTGAAATGGAAAATTGATTCTCAAATGGAAATCAATATTTTCAGCAATTCAGTTTTTAAACTGAAATGAAAACATGAAATTCAAGCAGAAACTAACTGGTTAAAGGCATTTTCCTCCTGAACGCGAGACATTTTCATAAATAAAATTGTAAATTTTTACCCACCCATATCTCCACCACCCTAACATAGTACTGTCTGGCCATACTAATAACACAAGGCATAAGTTATCTGGTATCACATCTCAATTTGCTGCACATATTTAGGCATTTGTTATACATTCTGCAACATGCATAGCTTTATCCGCTATGCAAATTTGTACGGATTTGCAATTAATTATTGATTTTCTTAAGTTCTATTATTAACCCTTTCAACGACAAATTCCTGAAAGATTAAATTCTTTACTATGTCCATGTATAACATATTCTGTTGAATATTTTGAAATTAATATGACTGGAAGCCATTGCTGCCTCAGGCAGCAATGGCTTCCAGTCATATTGATTTCAAAATATTCAACAGCTTTCCTGTTTGTTTGCTCTGAGATTGATATACAGGGAATTTATCAGTGAAAGAGTTGATTGCTATGCATTTTTGCCGACAACTACACAATTTATAATTTGCATAACAATACATGCCATGCAAATATTAAATTCTAAATTATGCCCTGTAACGCAATGACACAACACAAAAAGTGATGAAGATTAGCAGGGGCCCAGTAGCCCATGCAGGGTTTCTCATAAGGGTCATTTTGCGGGTATAGACCACCAAAATGTAACTTGGGACCCCCAAAAGTTGTGGCAGTGGGTCCCATGGGACCCTTGAAAATCTTGTATGATTGCTAATTAGTTTTACAGGTTTTTGCACAAACATACAGTAACCACAGCATCTAGCACTGGATGCCCATAACTCGGCTCTGTGAGCCTATGGTGTTATTTTTGCAGAAAGATATTTTTGCGATATTTTCCCAGAAATTTTCCTAAAATTGGGAAAATATGTGTATATTTTGAACCATAATAATTATATATATATATATATATATATATATATATATATATATATATATATATATATATATATATATATATATATCATGGATGATGCAAAATTGTACACACATACACACACACGCGTAAAAGTACACACAATTCACCTTTCCAGAGTACCCACCCATTATATGACGTCATAATGAACTGCGTGGTGTGTACAATGACATCATAATGGATGACGTCATGAATGACATCGATAAGTACGTCACGAACGCATATTTGATGACGGTCTATGGGCTGTTGTACAAATTGTTTGCTTTTACTATTTAATAAATATTCTGTTGAATGTTTTGAAACTAATTTGACTGGGCGCTGTTGCTGCCTATGGCCTATTTTTCTGGAAAAATACGTTGGTAAATTTTCTGGGAAATTGTCTTTTTGGAAAATTTTCCGACTCACACCACTAACTATGGTACTCTCTAATCTTAGCATGGATGAGAGAAACTGCACGGGCATTCCAGATTTCAGGTCGAGACCCCTAGATTTCCACATGTGGGGTCCCTGGCACATCCAATATTTAAATGCCATGAGAAACATTGAGACCATGACTACTAGATGTTAGGCTGGCCTACCAAGATTTCACTAAATTTCACTAACAGAGGTGGCTACCTAGATTTTTCCATTCATATTTTAAGTTTGTGAACAGAATCTCATTTTATATTTCTGATGACTCTATAGCAGGTTGAACCAGTTTCACTAAGTAAACCCTTTTAATCGTTAAAAAGTTCAAGTTTTTACAATCTATAGCACATTCTGTTGAACATTTTGAAATTAATGTGACTGGAAGCCATTGGCAGCAATGGCTTCCAGTCATATTAATTTCAAAATATATGCTATAGATTGTAAAAAATTGGGATGTAATTTATTGGTAATAAAAATATTCTACATTAGTAACGCCTTAATTATTATATCCTGTGTTTCTAAATCTGGCATTTTGTATACTGATGCATCTTAATTAAAAGATTGGGCCCTTAAGAAATTGACTGAGCCCTCTTACAGTTTGCGTCTAGGGGCCCAGGTGGTTACATGTTTAAAAAGCTAAAGCTTTATCACCGAGCACAAATTTGAATGTATTATTGACTTTTGCATCTTAGAGTTTGTTAGATGATGTAAATTAGCAAAACAGAAACAGCAACATTGTGGAACGAAAAATGGCAAATGTTGAAACTGAAAATCACTGTTCCTATGGTTCTATTGGAAGCGTGTCTGTGAAGCCCAAGAGACATATGTCAATTTTGCGTCAAAATCTAAAACGTAACAACAGCTTTCAGCAATATTGTTTTCACAACACATTTTTTTACATCACGCCAGCACAATTGAAAATATATCATTAGCCAGATTTGTCCTTGAGATAACAAAATATAATCCAAATATTTGTCTGGTATATTGCGCTGGACTGTATGTGGTGAGTGTTCGAGTAGAACAGGCTATTGACACAATAACCTATAGACTTACATATAAGTTATCAGATCTCAAATCAATCTCAAATTTCAAGATATAACACAATAAATACACAATGCACCAGCTGCACACCTACTTACCTACAATGTCATATATTGGTTAAATTGTTTAAACGTTCCATGGTGAAGCTGGCAAAAAAATTGCCTCTAACATGGCCTTGAGGAATGTCGATTTGCAGGCCAAGAACATACTATTTTTAAAATTTTATTACTGGAATGACTGGCTCGGTAAACGAGCAAGCCAGTCATTCCAAGTATAACGTTTAAAAAAATAGACTTCTCTCGGCCTGCAAATGGGCAGTCAATAAGCAAATATTTGATTTTTTAAAGACAGTTCCAACCACTAAAGGGTTATTAACCCTTTAACACTCATATCAGCGAAAAACTGCTACTGCAGTGGTCTTGAGAAATGTCCATTTGCAGACCAAGAGAATATTTTTGAAAATTTACCACTGGAATGACTGGCTCGATAACCGAGCCAGTCATTCCAGTTGTAAATTTTCAAAAATAGGCTTCTCTTGGTCTGCAAATTGACATTTTATGAGAAAATTCAAATTTTTTAAAACAAATTTAGGTGTTAAAGGTTTAATTAATTTAAATATCCACAATGCCACACATGGTCTCTAGCAAGGAAAAAGTTAATGTTCTAAATGATAGTCCTTATCTCTATCATGTGGGACAAGTGTACATTTTTATGACTGCAGTCAGTCAAATCAAGTCTGTGAAGGCCAGGTAGACACATCAGCATTTTAATCTCTGAATAGGACATATACACACATGCACAAAGCATGCGCCAGAACGTGACCGTATTCACACATATGCTGGCTATAAGTACATAGAACCATTTAGGTAAATGACAATGGGCTTAAGTTCAAACTACATCTCTAATCACTAAGCAATAGCTTTTTTTTAACAGATAATCTCAAGAACTGTCAATAAGTAACTTTGTCACACTCAGCTGAATTTCTCTTCCTAGGACTGGGAAGCTCTTAAAACTATCTTATGTTCACTGTTCATGTTAAATAGCCAAGAGTCTGAAATGACAGCTTATCAGAAATTTTCTATAGGAAATGGCTCATTTGACCCCACTAACCAGTCAGCAACTGAAGAAACCTAGTTATAAAATATATATGTGTGTTCATTCTAGGGTAACAATATGTGGGGACAAATGACCCATGCCAGTCAAAATGCGGGGACATTGGCAAAATATAAGGGATACACAATTTCTTTATCATATTTTAACCACGAAAATAATTGTGTCCACTTTTCCTGAAAGACCCGGTCTCCCGCACTAACCACTGTTGTCCCATCTTTATCATTAACCGAAGCTGTTGTGTTTTCGTCTGCTGAGTTTTCAATCAGTACTGCAACATCAGTATCATGTCAGTTAGCATCACTGGGGTCAAGCAATGCAGATCGACATTCGCTAATTTGCCATTTTTTGATTCATAATTTATGTGGCTACGTCATTTCCCAATTATTGGAATTCACTGCGTTCTCTGCAAACTCTTCCATCTACATTGAATGCTGCACAACACGTGGTTTCATTGGCCTAGCATTGTACGAACGAGTTATCATTGGCTAAACCACACATGGCTTACCTCTTCCGGTTTTGACAACTAGTAGTCAACTACGTATCCAGTTTTCATGCAGATATTTTATACTCCCGTTTCACCCACTAGGTTATTTATTTTGTGCCCTGGTTGGAATTTATTTAGGGGACTATGGCGCACCCTGGAATGAACACTATATATATATATATATATATATATATATATATATATATATATATATATATATATAGGGATGGGCCCAGAAAAAAATGAGTGCCGGGCGATCCCAGTCCCTAGGTCCGGGGAACCTTTTAAAAACTAGATGCTCTGAGAAGCCATTTCCTGCATTGTGAGGAGAATCTGTCCAGAGTGCCAGCCGGACACTGATGAGTGGTGGGCGTGCGGCCCGGCGCCACCCATCCTGGGCACATCCCTGTGTATATATATATATATATATCATTATCATACTTATAAACCCTATTCTGGTGAAGCCAGCCAAAACCAGACCCTGTACACTAGTGGGCTTGAGGTGTGTCTATTTGCAGGCCAAGAGCCAATCAGTCCAGTGACCCAGTAAATTTTCAAGAATGCTTTCTTTTGATCTGCAAAAGGACATTCACAATAAGCAGATATTTCTCTTTTCTTGACGAATCTTGACCATCAAACATCTAACGATCAAGCAGTGTTCATTCTAGGATCTTGAATAGTGCGGCCCAAGGACCCTACCCAGCCAAAAGGTTAGGACATTAGAATAATATGAGGAACAGAGGCTCTGCATCAACCCACAACTTAGCAGAAATAGGACTGTTAGAGAAATATATATCCACATTTGACGCTTTCTTACAAGTCAGACCAATCTGATCAACACTTTCATCATTTACATCTTAGTATCTCAATTTGAAATCATCCATACTGGCAACAACACCTTCCATTAAAATTAGTTTCAAAATATTCAAGAAAATTTTCTTACAATGCGAAAAATATCATAGCTGATATAAGTTTGAGAGTTGCCTTATTTTACAGTTGAATATCCATAAAAATATGGGGACATTTGACCACTAATAGAAAGAAATGTGGGTGATTTCAAAATAACAGGGTACTATGACCCCATGGCCTCTCCTAGAATGAACACTGGGTCAAGCCAGACAAAAGCTTCCGCACTGTCTCTTGAAAAATATATACTTGCACAGGCTTCTTCCCAGGATGAAATTAGTGCCGGACATTTTTACTGATAATTTTAGAAAGTTCCTTGAAAGACTACTTTTAAATAATTTCAAAGCTTAATTTCATAAAATAGTTGAAAAAGTGGTGGGTGAAAAGATAGTTTAGGCTTTAGTGCTGGTCGGAATTATCGAGTGGTGGCCAATCCCGACAAGTGTGGGCAGAACGCTGCTTGCAGTGCAAATGAATGCTGTTTTTGAAAATTCTACCACTGAAATGACTGGCTCAATATGCGAGCCAGTTATTCCAGTGGTAAATTTTCAAAAAAATAGTCTCGTAGGCTGCAAATCGACATTTCTCAAGAGAATTGCACCATTTTGGTCAACCTGACCAGTAAAGGACTTAACTCTTTAATGGTCAGATTTGGTCAAGAAAATCTAAATATTTGCTTATTAAATGTCCATTTGCAGGACAAGAAGACTATTTTTGAGACTTTATCACTGGAATGACTGGCTCAGTTATAGAGCCAGTCATTCCAGCGGTAAATTTTCAAAAATGGTTTTCTGTTGTCCTGCAAAAGGACATTCCCTAAGACCACTACAGAGGCCGGTAGGACCAGTAAAGGGATCACGGATATATTACTGCACAAATAACACAGATGCAATCAGTCAGACACATTAGGACAAACCTTATCTTTGATTCTCTCCCAGATGATGCGTGTCATCTCATCTCCATCCAGATCCACCACTGGATTCGCGACATTGATTCGCTTGTCTGTCGAAACTGAAATGATATATATTCAAACAGTGCTTTGTCGTAGTAGCATGTATACAGTATGCCTCTCCAGCTTTATTCAAGCAGCAGAGGATAAATTCTTAACAGGGTGTTATCCAGGAATTTGGTCAAGGGGAGGGTGGGGGGGAAACTTAATTGTATACAGGAAGTGCCTATAAAAGTTCCATTCAGATTGCAAAAGGTGCGCAAATCTAGAAATTTATAGGGGAGGGGGGGGGGGCAGACTAGTCTAATGGGGTGTGTGGTCGTGGGAGGCAAATGCCATCCTTTGCCACCTAAATCCCCTCCTCCTGGATAATACTTTGATTAACCCTTTAACACTCATATCTGCGAAAAACGGCTTCTGCAGTCGCCTTGTGTAATGTTCATTTGCAGACCAAGAGAAGACTATTTTTGAAAACTTACCACTGGAATGACTGGCTCGATAACCGAGCCAGTAGTAAACTTTCAAAAATAGTCTTCTCTTGGTCTTTAGATGGACATTTTCTATGAGGAAAATTACAATTTTCTTGAATAAATTTGAGGGTTAAAAGCAGGAACATCAGCAAATTTTATCGAGAGGTTTGACTAAATAATTTGCCAGGCTGGTATACCGAAGAATTGCCATTTGGGGGTCAAGAGCCAACCTCGTGGTCATCTAAAATGGAGATAGTGAAACCCAGAATTCTACCATTCTACAGAGTGCTTGTTAACCACCTACCACTCTGAGATGTCAATATTGACAATATTTAAATTTACTAAAAGATGAACTGGCATGACTGGTGTTCAATTTTCAACAAATTTGGTGGAAGATGCTGTTGTTATTGCTATTGACACAGTAAACGATAAAATATTGGCATCAGAGTCGTAAGGGCTAAGGAGGGTTCGTTCATCTTTCTGTGTGTGAAATTCCATGACCAATATTAAACAAATTCCATGACCCCCAAAATTACTATTTAAGAAGTTTGTGTTTATGATAGTCACATAAATTATAATCTTAATTATTCATTAACTTGTCGGAATATTGCGTCTTACAACACCCAACTCAAAGACTTGTTTTGATGAGCTGTTGCCAATATTTTCATTGTATAGAGGTGATGGTGGAAATTTATACCAAAAGATTTTTTTATTTTGTATGATTGCCATTTCCCATGACTTTTCCATGACCTATGATAAAAAACACTGATTTTCCATGACTTTCCGGGAATGGAATTTAAATTTTCAAACTCCATGACTTTCCAGGATTTCCATGGCCAGTACGAAAGAAAACCTGGTCTTAATTCTTCATGAATTTCACTGACAAGAAAACTGCACACGAGTTTCTGTAACAATGCTTTCATGTTAGGTACAAATGTATGTGAAATTCATGTACTTACGTTAAAGTTTGCTGTCAAAGAACACAATATAGACTTTTGTAGCGGCATAAAAATATATCCAGTCGATGTAAAACATTGTTGAATATGTTGAAATTAGTTTGACTGGGAGCTGTTGCTGGCGTATGTCGCTAGGCAGCAACATTTCCAGTTAAATTAGTTTCAAAGTCTTTCAACAGCTTATGTGTATACTAAGTACAAAATGTATCAAGATCGGTCAAGTAGTTCCAGATACATCACTAATTTATGTTCATCAGTCAGTGATATTATGGTATTTTATTTTATATCCTCCCAAATTAAACACCCTTCAGAACACACTTCAGTAAATGAAGAATCAACTATATTCATTCATTATTCACTCCAGGTCAAAGGTCAATCTAACGACAAATTCTTCACAGTACTATATTTACCCCTTTAACCCTTACCACTCGTGTCGAAAATTTAAATTTTCAAATTAAATTAAAAGACGAACTGGTGTTCATTTTTCAAAAAATTTGGTGGGAGATGGTGCTGTCGCAGACAGCAACATCTTCCACCAAATTTGTTGAAAAATGTACACAAGTTTCTTTGATGTTGATCCCGTAAAAGATAGAATACTGACATCAGAGTGGCAAGGGTTAATATTCATATATATCAGCCAAAAAAGGCTTCTCCAGTGGTCTTGAGAAATGTCCATTTACAGACCAAGAGAAGACTATTTTTGAAAATTTACCCCTAGAATGACTGTCATTCCGGTGGTATAGTTTCAAAAATAGTCTTCTCTTGTTCTGCAAATGGGGATTTTCTGAGATTTGAAATTTTCTTGAACAAATTTGAGGGTTAAGATGATACGATGGCATTTTCTTTTATACCCTCCCAAAATAAACACCCGTACAGTAAATGAAGAATCAACTATATTCATTCATTATTCACTCTAGGTCAATCCAAGGACAAACTGTTCACAGTAGACTAGTACATAATTCAAAAGCATACATTGCATACATATAACATGTTTGTTTAGGATGTTATAGCGTTTCCGTCCGCTCTACATTTAGGGGATTTAAATTTTAAACAGTCAAACTAATTCTTTGATGCTACTGCTACGAATATTCCAATATTATATTGAATGTTTTGAAACTAAATTCACTGCAAGCAGTTGGTGCTTTATGTATACTATGGGTACCGAAGTTCGTGAATCTAAGCAAGTAACTCTTAAACAGATCTGCGCAAAAATTTAACACAATGTAAAATAACACTTCCGAATACAAATGCAAAAATTTCAGCACAAAACTTTAATTTTTAAACAAATTCCAAGCATCTGAACTGACCCACCTCGCCAGGTTATGTGTGAAATAGCGGTAGCGAATTTCGTGAATTGGTGATTATGCATCTTCAGCTGTCTGGTACATGCTTGTAAATCCTTAAATATCACAGTATTGGTTTCTTGAATGTTTCAACTGCTAATTTTTCCCGTTTTAACCCATACATTAGTCCTACAAATGAATGTATAAACTATAAAAGCAGTTGATACATTTGAAGAGAAGAAAAAACCCCAAATGGATGCCGCTTTCGTTAGGTAGTGATGTCACATGAAATTCATAAATATTAATGAGCTGAAGAAATGAACTAACGTTAGGGTCTTTAAAACATGTTCAGCAGGCATAAAGGGAAATTTCTATCGCTGAAAAAAACATGTGTGGCACTTTATGTTAATTTTGACATTTTGGTAAATCATTGATAAGCGCCCACCCCTTCCTCTACAGCCTCTCCAATAAAATTTAGATGTGCTACTGGATTGTGAAAATTGCTCATTTTAGGTGCTAAATAAGCGCAAGTAAGTAATCTAAGTGCATTAAGGAATCTTGCAATTTTTATCACTACCATCAGTAATTGTATGAAGTTTCTTGTTTTGACCGTATTTTGCTCAAAACTTTGTCAAAAGGTTCAGAACTGTCAATCAAAAAGTGGCTACTGTGTAGATGCATCATAGAACGAGAGCGATAAAAAACAAATTCACGAATTTCAGTACTCCCGAATTTAAGCAACTATATAGCAGCAGGTTCAAGGTTGTTTCAAAATATTTATTATAGCTACTGAAATTCCTTATAGTTGTTTTGAAATTGAGATTTCAGGATTTAATCAGTTTAACCACTGAATTGTAGTCTGTTTGTCACATAAATTATGATAAATGAAAGGAATCATAAACTCATTGAATCTGCTAAATTTTTGAATAATTCACGTGTTGTTAAAAGCTATTGCCTTGGCCACTAACAGTTTCATTCAACATGATACATTAGATACGCAACATTAAAGTCAACAATTGGGTGTGGCATTGAAAGGGTTAAATTGTCTGATCGCCCGTGACATTGAATTGACTACGTACGTGCGCTACACGTGTTCACGCGAAACTACTTAGCATACTACTAGACAGCGATTCAAAATTTAAAAATTTTTATAGTAAATACTTACATTCTCTGTGCTGACTGCATGTTGTCGCCAATGGTGCAGAATATTTCGGTAAAACCGAACTAGAGCGACTTAAACAACGTAAAGCAGTGGATACGTGACCAGCCATCATTTGTTCTGCCGAAGAAAGAAATGTTATTAATACGGAAGGACCCGCCAACATAAAAGGGGTGGGCAAGTCTACTTAATATACGTATGCAGTTTTACTGAGATAGAACTTTATCGCAGCTCTCTGTCGTCAATGTTCAGATGAATAAATAAAAGACATATATTCTAAATAATTATCAAAACATCCAGGTCGTTTTTATAATGGACACCTCTATCTTGCCCTCCCCATTATTATCAAATGCGAATGACCTAGTTTCTGATAGTGAATTACTCGCCATTCAGTCGAAGTTGTTTCAGCAAACCGGTTCTCATCTTAGGACTCGTTTAGTCGGTGAATTAGGAATCGATTCAGTATTTATTTACATAATAATAGACCGTTCGTATCTCGCGAGATCTCCTTCGATACGAGATCGAGAGTAGAGTCTCACGAACCAATCTAAAAATAGAGGCGTGGCTTCTACGAGAATACACCTCTAATGTATTGACCGGCCATCTTATTACGTCATCACAACGACCGTCATCTCGACATATTTCTGGAAGGTTAACTTGCCAGCGAAATGGATTCCTAGATCCTTTTCGCACGTCACTTCCAGTTGAGTCACGCTCTCCAGAAAGCTATACAAGTAGGTTAATTTCTGAATATTTTGAAACTAATTTGCCTGGGTGGTGTGTATAAATGCTGCATATAATTCCTAACGCTTAGTCCACCATCATTTAAGTGTTCGCGATGAGCTTAGCTACATCACTCATGACATAATTGATTAAGACGTCATCTTAAATATCATGTAGTTTATTATAACGTCATATCATCATCATCATCATCATCATCACCATCTGTTGCAACTGTGGACTAGTAATAGATTGTGGACCAGGAACAGCATAGCGGTTTTGGCATGTATGGTTGACCCGCCTCGTTAATATGGTTCATGATCGGTAGGACCAACCTTCTTGGGGCACTAAGGCAGTTACAATTATCATTTCAGTGAATTCTTTCATCAATGGTAGGACTGACCCACCTTGTCGATATACTTGGGAAGTTATGATTGTAAGTGTGCCCGAAATACACCGTTCCCTTGTAAGGTATTAGATAGTACCAAATTCCTCTGAATAACATTCTAGTTGGTGCTGACTTCTAAGAACTTCAGGGAGGTCGACTGTATAGAGATATTGAGACCAGTGTTTGTCTAGCCGGTGCTTAAAGCAGTTATGAGAGGGTGCCACCACCACTTCCTCAGCAAGAGAGTTCCATGCAGTTGTTGATAACTCTCTTGCTGAAGGTGTGTGCATGCAGTGGTTGATTTGAGTGGTGCTTTCTATAAGTTTGTAGCTGTGTCCATGTGTTGTGGCCGACGTTTCCAGAACCAACTCCTGGAGCTCTATGGTGTATTTATTGTGGAGGAACTTGTAGGTCTCAATCATATCACCTCGAATTCTTCGGTAGGCAATAGTCTGAAGCTTTAGATGTCTGAGCCTTTCTCCATATGCCATATCGAACAGTCCTGGTAATAGCTTGGTGACACGCCTCTGGACTTTTTCTATCTTAGATATGTCGGTCTTGAAGCGTGGGCTCCCTATTGTATTAGCATATTCCAGTAGCGGCCTCACCCAAGATTTAAATAGGAGTCGGAATGTTTCTCCATCTAGATAACGGAATGATTGCCTAGATAGCCCAACTACATGCTTGGCTTTGTTGACTGTCATCTCGACATATTTCTGGAAGGTTAACTTGCCAGCGAAATGGATTCCTAGATCCTTTTCGCACGTCACTTCCAGTTGAGTCACTTGCCCTCCAGATTCAGACATTGCATATGTATGATCAGGGTGGCCAGTGCCAATCCTCATTACTTTGCATTTCTGGTGATGGGATTTCAGTAGCCAACCTTCTGACCAGAGTTGAAGATTGCCAATATCCTTTTGTAGTATATGGCAGTCCTCTACTGATGCAATTGCCTGGAAGAGTTTTGTGTCATCGGTAAATAATTTGATGTAGCTGTGGACAACATCCGCAAGGTTGTTGATATAGATCAGAAACAAGATGGGTCCAAGGTCACTGCCCTGTGGGACTCCACTAATGACAACAGCCCATGGTGAAGATGATCCATTTACGAAGTCTCACTGGTGGCTGGTCAACAGAAAGGCTAGGATGCCGGTCGAGACCGGGTGTCCAATTCCATAGTTCCGTAGATTGGTGAGGAGTTTAGAATGTGGCACTGTGTCGAATGCTTTTGGAAAATTGAAATAGATTGCATCTATGCAAAACTGTTTGTCTATCAGTTCTGGCCACGTTTCTATTACTGTCAACAGCTGTGCCGTGCAGGAACGCCCTGCCCTAAATCCATACTGCTCATCTGAAAACAGGTTGTTGAGGGCCACGTGATTGACTATACTATCTCTGACTATCGATTTTAACACTTTGCAACAGGTTAACCGTAAACTGATAGGCCGATAGTTCCTGGCTGATCGCTTGCTGCCCTTTTTGAAGATAGGCGTTGCATTGCTTTGCCACCAGATATCAGATATATTACCATCCTCTAGGCTTTTTGAAAAGATGATACAGAGTGGCAATGATAATGAGAAACTGGAATCCTCAATTGGAGACGCAGCTGCACAGCCAATTAGTTTAAAAACACAACTTTTCATTGGCCAGAAACTGATACAAGGTTTCTATGCGAAGCCTTTTCATGCTGTTTGCTGTCGGGATAACTATATTTCTTAAAGTCCGCTGGCAGCGCTCTGCCTAAATGCTTTCAAAAATGGCATAAAATCACAAAATGCATCTGAAGTCACGCTGGCCATTAGATAACTACAAATTTCAAGTACGAAAGTAAAAATATGGATCTTACTATGACAATCTCTGGGATATATGGGTGAGCATACAATATATCCATGGTTGCATAATGATCCTGATTTGCAGAGGTAATCTTAATTGACTGCATGTGTCTGGTCAATACACCATTCTACGGATTGAGTGCAGTTCTGTTCTTTATTTCTTCATGGCAAAATGTCTATTTGTTCACAAAACACTGTAATCTTCTTTCTTCATCTCTTATACCGTGACCTGTCAGGCACTGTTGTTTCTTCTGTGATTGTTGTACTTTTACTTTATTTCTGATAACAACATTCTCTGTCTACTTTGACTCGACTCACCAACCCACCTATAATTCTCTCGGTCCACCCAAGATCCCAGCCCTTTTATACTATGTGAGGAGAGTAAGCTACGTCCCCTGACATATCAGAGCATATGCTTTGCCTGACTGGTGCGTTGTTGTGCAGTGGTCAGTGGTGGTCAATGCAATCTCCAAAGTCCGGTGGCGAGATCCGCACGGACCATGTTTTCAATGAGAGTATTGTGAGAGAGAATGAACATATTAGAGATAGGCATGAAATGTGTACAGAATTATTAACCATGGTCACTGCAGTAAATCTGATACAAGGATGTATTCTGACACCACTGCAGGAACAGAACCTCCGGAAATGCATTTACCACTGAGAGAGTTAGAGAAACCAAACTCGGTCAGAAAACACCCTTCCTGTCGACTAATCTGTGAGTATGTGGGTACAGCACAGAGACAGAACGACACTGTCAGGAATATTTTAACCCTCGTAGTTAGAATTGGCTATCACAGACGTTTTTCGGAAATTTCTGCGTGGATGAATGTCGTGAATGCACAATATGCTTGACAGCAAACAGCGTGACAAGATTTCAGACAGAAATCTCGCATCAGCTTCTGGCCATTAAAAGTTGTATTTTTCAAACTTGACTGACGAACTGAATTCCATTTCTGCTCCACCGACCACCTGAGCTGACCCCCTGTAACCGTCTTCAAAGTGGAAAACACATCTTCTCAAGTCCCATACCGTCTGGTGAGGAGAAATAACATCGTCAATTGGCCAGCTGGACTGGGCTTTCCTTTTTCGGGTATATATAGAGGCAGATATGGCTCAGTTGTCACAACAAGGAGCCAGGAGCACCCAAGACTATTTTCAGAAATAAAAATATCAAAACTGCACCATGACCATAGCACCCATGGCAGAAGGCAAAATTGTCATGAATAATACCATGTATGGAAGCGAGAAAAATGTTTTAAAACATTGATGAGATAACTTCTTGGTAACAATTCCATTCGAAGACCTGTGGAAGGATGTGCCTGCAGTCTATTAGCACTGCAAAATTTTGAAATCGAACTGATGTCCACCTGTGAAACAAAATAGTACCTGGAATCATCGCCTATCCATCCACGCTTTGATGTCACCATATTTATATAAAGGCCCAGTCACGCACCTTCCCTCATACCGGACCATTAAACAATTAAAACAAAACATGAGTTTCAGTATTGAATAAGACTAGATAACTATCTTGCGTGGGCTAGCTTGGTCCATGATATGCCCAAGTGCAGCAATGAGTTCTGGGATATAGATGAGACAATGATGCGTTTTGTAAACCAGCACCCAGTTGAAGTGGAACACATGATCGCTTCTTCATACAGCACCACCAATGGCACTACCCAGCCAGATTGCATAATTCCCTGCACTGCAGATGACTACTTCTGGACATTCAGACAAAACATACACTGACCTATGACATCATTATCGGGATGTGCACCTGTGATTATGCACACATTGACGTCTTGCAGACCAGGTGTTGGGGAAGCTGATCGAGCAGTTCATGCACTGGATGAAAGTAGGGCCAGAAGACCGTATCCAATTTCCCATTCTGTCACTAAATCTATAAGCTTTGAGTTTCACCATACGTCCTTCATGGGGGACTTTATCAAAGGCTTTCAAAAGTCCATGTACACTACATTTATTTCACCAGAAGAAACAAGAATTTTTGTCGAATGATCTAATACGCCTAGTAGTTGCAGTGTGGTTGACCTTCCTTTAATGAAACCAAATTCTTTGGTACTGAATAAGTGATTTTCTTTCATGCTTGATTATCTTGTCTCGAATTATTTTTTCCATTACTTGCATATTATACTTGTTAGTGTTATTGACCTATTATTGCCAAGTTCCCTTTTCCCCCCTTTTTGAATATTGGTGCGTTACATTAATTAACTCCTATTGACTTGGTGTTTGAAAGATGTGTTGAATATCAAAGTAAGAGGTACGTAAACCACATCCTTGAGCTCATAGATGAGTCGAGGATGGACTCTGTCAGGCCCCGGTGACTTGAAGTTATTGATAGATTCTATAAGTTTAATAGTTTCCCTTCCGTCTAATTCAGTATCATTAGAATCATTGATATAATTTCGCTTATCAAAGGATGTGATCTCTGCTGTATTTTCGTTAATAAAAACAGTGCCATAGAATTTTGCTACTGCTTCTACTTTATCAGCATCGTTTTGTTTTTTCTGCATGGAGCCATCTACTTTGGCTTCAAACTCTGGTATTCTTGTGCTGATCTTTCTCATGCAGTTTACATGAAACCAGCATTTTTTGGGGAGGGGTGGTGGTGGTGGTGGTGTGTGTGTGTTTTAGATTTTACACTCTTGGCAATATCTTTTTCATTATTACGTTTTGCATTTCAGGTTAGTATTTTTAGTTTATTCCGGAGACGGGTATATGCCAGTCTATCTACTTCATTCTGGGTTTTCATATATTATGTCAAGCGTTTGTTTTTGTTCTTTATTACTTTTAGAATTTTGGGCGTAATTGGTGCTATTTTTCTTTCCCTGTTTTTGTTAAAATTGTACTGTGGGATGTAATTATTTTCCGTAGTCTTCTGCAGAATATTGAGAATATGTCTTCTACTTCATTATCTTTGAATAATTTTCCCCTGTAGATATTTAGCTCATTTCTCACATTCTCATAGTCTCCCTTTATGGTTTACTTTCTCATTGTCACAGATCTCATATATTTGTCTATGCATTGGAGATTACATGTAATGACAGCATATGGTCATTGCTTCCTAGTGGACTGCCATGTTCAATTTCAGACACCAGATTATCATCATTACGTAAAATTAAGTCTAAGATACTGGGATTATTATTTCCTCTTGAGCGGATGGGTATGTCAATTTTCTGGAGGAGAAAACAATCTTAGCTTTCTGAAAAAATTTTCATTGCCCTCATTTCCAACCAATGATTTCCATTCTATAAACCACCCATGGTGTAGCGTGGATCGGCCTGATGGGTACGGACCGTCCCAGCTCGTCTGGGTACGGAACGACCACTCTGGGTACGAGTTATCCTAAATTAGCTCACTGAAATTATTTTCAAAATATTACCGGGACGTCGTAATCGTGTGTATGTACTAAATGAATGGGGAGAATGTATATTACGTGATAGCGTCCTCGCCCTTCCTAGCTGCACACTGATTGGCTACAGATCGCCCGCTGATTGGCTGGGCGTCCTGCCTCTGACATCACGAGTAGTATAAAAGGAGGGAAAGATCAAGAATCGAGACCACACTTCCGCGAGAGAAAGCAAGTGGTAGGTTGTGTGACCAGATCAGTGCTAGACGTGGGCAACTGCTTACTGACTGTGGTACCCTACACCACAGCCTTTTGGAATTCAGTTCTCATTCTCTGGTCAATGATCGAACATCCACATCAAAGTTTTTGTAAGCCCTCAGACGGCCATCCGGGGGCAACTAATTGAATAGAAGACTCCCTCACCACCAACACCTAGAGGAGCCTTCCTGCGGATGGGCCTCGCGGCCCATATGTAATCGCTTCAGTATGTAGAACAAGTGGTAACTCTTGGTGGACAACTAGTCAGATCTGACGAACCATGCAGAAAAGTAGTATTCAAACTTCCACACAGCATGTCGTGTGTTTGATTAACTTTTAGGCCACCATCTGGTGGGACTCTGCCTGGTACACTGCAAGAGCTATGCGATGTATCATGTACAGTTTAACCAGTAATATACATGCATTGTTTAATTATAAATTACAACTGTAGCCCTTCATGTTATGGGTGACTTTCAAACTTCCGTTACCGGACGGACACTTTTTAACATTCTGCTTAATTATTGTATTAGCTATTATGACTATCTAGTGGACATCCGACTACAGTCGTTCTTCTTCACCGTCTTTGAGAGTGAGCCGCATCAACAGTTCGCCTGCGGAGATTTCCCAACAACTTCAGAATTGTGCCATCTCGCGTTCCTCATCTGTAACGCAGCACCTACAGTGATTTATGAACTTTTTCCGTACCGATGACTAAGAGGTACTCATTTAGCTATTGTATTTATTAATTTCTTTACAGGTACTGATGACTAATAGGTACCACCCCGGTCGTCTGCGACCTCATTTTATAATTTGTATTTTTATGTAAATATTATCCTTGTTTTTGTGCTTATGACTAACGAGCACCGCAAGGTCCTACGACCTGATTTACTGTCAATACTGTGATAGTTAGTTATGTATATGGCAAGGTGCCATCCTAGTTACTTGTTTTGTTTATTTTATATAAAACTCTAGGACCGCAGTACGCTAGGCAATACTATACAGCAACATTAAATCTGCATCACGTTTCCCCCAGCATCAGCTTTACACTGAGGTCGCTGTTCATGTTCACAGTACGCGAACCTGACATGTGATCGACTAAACCTGGCTATTCTAGGTCGATAGGATAGGTTTAAAGTAGTTAGGGACAACCACTCCTTAGGAGACATTTGTGTAAGCCTCTTTTCCGGATGTAGCGGATATGTAACAACGCACACTGGCTAGATTATGTAAAATTGGCCAAATACTTTAGGGCCTTTTATTTTATTGAGTGATTGTCTTTTTCTATGCTCCTCCAGCCGCAAGGCTTATAAATTGTCTGGAACTCCCATCGACACGTTGACATGATCCAACTTGGGAAACTATTGGGGTTTTCAAGCGGTGCTGACCAAAGTGTTGATTTCGCATACACCCCTTTGTATCTCCTGGTACTAGTTAGCATAGATAACCCTGCCAAAGGAGGAAGCACTGCGAAAAGATAGTATGTAAAACCCGCCATCAGCGCATCTCTGGGCATTCTGAAACTTAACCCTAATGACAGGCAAATGTTAGTTCCCGGGTCAGATCTCAAATGATCCTTCCCTGACACAATGGGTTATGGATGGGACGCAGATCTCCATCTAGCTCCGTACAGTGACTGGGTGCGGTCTTGAAACCCACTACACCCTCACGGGAAGGTCACTAGAGATGGATATCTGCCTCTTACTCCCCGCCATAAAACTTCTATGCACTTTTCAAATTGCTTATGTAAACGGTGACTTGTCCTAGTGATGTTGTATGTGGTTGCGGTGGGATATGTAACTGGATCATTATATGATTCTGAAGCCGTCACTCTGTAAGATGTCCACACGCTGCCTTTCTGAGGGAGATGCTCTGTAGGGTGACCTTCCGGAAACCGAGCATCTTCGCCAGCTAGGTTCTTGTGTCAAAAAATAGGTAGAAATCACTGCCACTTGCGGCCAAAGCTTGGAAGTAACTCTAACAACTAAATGATAGGTTAGAATTTAGCAGAAGGACCACATAAATAAAGCGGCAACTACCAATTCAGTATCTTGGACCTACATAAGATGATGGCGTTTGAATTCTTCGGAAATCATCCGCCCCATATTCATGTAATACAGCGTGCATCACATTAATTATAATTTCACTAGGTTGACTCACACTACACTTAACTTATGTTTGAACAAGTGAGTGGCACTTTTTGCCAGCTCTCTTCCTCCGCTTCGGCGTTGAAGGCATTTTCCTGTGACAGAGGCCTGCACGCGCATTTTCCTCTTGCAACAATAATATTTTTGTCAGGGGTATAATGGTTTATATTAAACTACATAAGTAGCCTCGCTAGGACGCTCCTTGGCAGGGATACCTCACGGATATATACTGATCGGTGAGGTACCTCTGACGAATCCACGTTATCAAGACACCAACTTAGTTCTATGTACTGTATATTTTCTCTCGTCTACTAGCAAACGAGTACCATTGTTTGTATAGTATATATTTTTAGATTAATTATCATGTCCAGGCTCCTAAATTGAGTTATGGACCATCATACTGGTGACACTAATAGTTGGGATGAAACAGTGAAGTTCAATCTTGGCAGCAATGGTCACATGGCGCCACTGGAACGTTATCGTTCCAGCGGCTTCAGAACTCGGTCTTTGTACTTTTCGGAGAGTCACGATATGGGATCCATTACCCCGAGAACTGTAGCTAACCAGCCCTCCCAGGCATCCTGTACATGCGGTGCAATGGAGTGGAGCAGCAGAATGGACCGGTGCATACCTTTGCAAGCTAGAATACTAATAAATTGTCATTGCCGTCTATATTTAATATTTTAACAAGTGAATGTGCTTCACGTGAGAAATAAAAATTTATCAAGTGGGTCCAATCCTGAGAGTTCAGTTTATGAAAGAGATTTTCATGATTAGACAAATACAGTGAGAAATCCATTACAAAGTGCTTTTCATCCTCAACTAGGCTGGATCGAGTCACACACCTTAAAGAATCGCAAACTGGCAGACACCGGTGGAGTTTTGTGCCTGTCATGCTTGATTTGTAAGTTGTGTGGACTTATACATAGCTTGGCAAAGTTTCTGCGCTTAATAAAGTTTTTCTCAAGGAGATAATTTTCCACACAGAAGTTGTTATTGTTAACGATCGAGTTTGTAAGATCGCAATTTTCACTCATGCAATGTCAGATGTCCACTCAAGTCTCTTTTTTTCTCGATCTCATATCAAGGGAGATCTCGTGAGACATGAATGAGGTCGATAGTCATTTATTATGTACTCGGAAACACAAAATAAAATTGAGAGATGATTGAATGACTTGAGGTGAGGTCCGTACCTATCCTGATTCCTCTGCTTTTCCATCTCTAGTTCACCAAGTGACTATTATAAACTGGTTATAGCTTTGCTATTTTAGCACACCCGTAAGACTATAAATTGAATAAATATTTACATTTTTAAAAAGAAACTCCATTCCTTAAGGTTTTGATAATCTGTTTCAATGATGGACATGCTATATTGTTTATTGTTTATAATGTGCTTTTGCAATGATGGTTTTGAAATTGATGCCTATACTTTGGGATTTTTGTGAATTGTATTCTTAAAAATTTATCTTCATATTTGTTTCCAGGAATCTGTTTTTCCCCCTATAGTAGCATAGGCTGAGGGATAGTCCTTAGGAAGATTGTGATAGGTGCGGAAAATTGATTTGTTGTCTTTCTTGTTGACTTTCACCTCAAGTCAAATGAATACCTCTGAGTATGATTGAATTAGAGTTAGAGCATGATTTACAATTTGAAGTCAGATTGATGATTTAAATTGGGCATCTATTGCAGGTGGTGAAATAAAAAACAGTGCTTACCCTTGTTAAAAAATATTACTTAAATATGACAGCAACCGTCGTTTGTAATTGTGGAATTTTCTGTTATGGAGTTGCTCAATAAATTTTTCATAATTAATGGCATTTGATTCAAATTTCATTTATGTTGAAAGCTTTGTGAACGCTGTTGTTCTTTTCAATCAATCAATCATATTCTATTTCTGTGAGAAGGCCAAAAGCCTGCAATGGCAGATTCCTAATTTCCTTTTTCAATTCGGTAATAAAACATGGGATTTATATTGCCAGCTAGATAGTTATAGTATAGGGGTTGGTTATCCCATAGTTTATCTAATTTTGTTTCAAATGCTACCATGGTTGTTGCTTCTATAACATGGTTCGGAAGCCTGTTCCATAAGTCCACGATTCTATGGTTAAAGGAGTATTTTTGTATGTTTAAACATGATCTGGATTTTATATAGTTTTAGCCTGTGTCCACCGTTTCTTGAGTATGATCGAAATTCAAAAGGTTTGCACACTTCTGGATCATATTTTTTTGTTATAATTTTGTAAGCTTCAATAATGTTTCCTCGTACTCTATGGTATGCAAGAGTTGGTATATTAAGGACCCTGAGCCTAGTCTCATAATTTAGTTTTGATAGTCCTGAGATACTTTTTGTCGCCATTCGCTGAACATTTTCTAACAGCTCTATATGTTTCTTGAGATAGGGGCTCCAAACCTGATTAGCAAATTCCAGATGTGGCCGCACTAATGATGTTTTCAGGGTTCTAAATATGTTTGTGTCAAGGGATACAAATGTGTGCCTTATTACACCCATAATGGAGTTGGCTTTATTAACTTTATCTATTATGTGTTCCTCGAAACATAGTTTATTATCAATACTAACACCTATATCCTTTCATCCTCAGTTGGATTAATAGGGGACCCATCTTTACCGAGAATATAGCTATGATTTTGTAAATTGGTTTTGCCAATTCGCATAGATTTACACTCATCAGCATTAAATTGGAATAACCATTTACTGGTCCATTCGTTTAACAAGTATATATCTTGTCGCATTTCATTAGCATCATCATTGGATTTTATGACATGAAAAAGTTTTGTGTCATCTGCATACAGGTATATTTCACTATTGTTAGCTATCACATTAGGTAAGTTATTTATATATAAAACAAACAACACTGGTCCTAAAACTGATCCCTGTGGTATCCCGCTAAATACTGATTTCCATTCTGAGGGTTCATCACTAATGATTACTCTCTGGCTATGCTGTGACAAGAAGCTTTCTATCCATTTAATAATCTGTGGGTTGATGTTATATAGATTCAGTTTATGTACAAGTCTACGATGGGGAACCTTGTCAAATGCCTTTAAAAATCAAAATATGCAACGTCCACCACACCACCATTACCATCCAATATTTGTAACCATTTATCCACTACCGTCAATAACTGCAGTATGGTGGACCTACCTGGGATGAAACCAAATTGACATTTACCAAATAAGCCATTTGTTTTCATATGCTGGATGATAATGTCTCTAATTAAACCTTCAAGTACTTTGCAGACGACACTTGTCAGACTTATTGGCCTATAATTGATTGTGACTTTTCTGTCTCCCTATTTAAATATAGGTGTAATATTGGCCTGCTTCCATGGTGTTGGTAATCTACTGGAGTTCAATGAGTTTTGAAATAATATTTTGAGCGGGGGCACTAAAGTATTACTAAGTTCTTTTATGGTATGTGGTTGGATGCCATCAGGACCTGGTGACTTTGATATTTTTAATTTATCTAAACTCTTTTTGTTATCATTTTGCTTTATTTGTAAGATATTTTTCTGCAGGGTAGATAGTCTCTCAAGCTCTGGTAGCACATTATCAGGTTCGCAGATGAATAGATGAAAAGAAATTTGCTAGGGCATTTGCTTTTTCACGGTTATAAGTAGTAAGGTTTTTCTTATTGTTATCAGTATATAAGTCTGGTATAGACAGTAGTTTTAGTCTTGGTTTGAACATATGTCCAGAATTTCTTTAGGTTTATTTAATTTTTTTCTGTAATTTTTTGCTCATGTAACTTAAATTTTTTTCTAGTTTCCTGATGGACTTGATTTAGTACTTTATTGTATTTAATCCTCACAGTATCATTTCTTGTTAGCTTATATTCTGCCCATAGTCTATGCTTGCGGTGAATCTTGGACAAGATTTTCTGACTGAATGGGAGTTTGTGTTTGTTGAAGTTTGTAAAATCTATTTTAATACATGTTTGTGGTACACATTCCTGAATAGCCGAATTTAATTCTGATGTAATAATTTGCCACTGATCATCTATTTCCTTATCCTTCAACATCTCATTCCAATTCATATCAAGCATTTGTTTCATTTTCTCATAATTGGCTTTCTCATACAAATATCTTGTTTTTCGTTTTAGCAAGCATGTCACTTCAGCATTAAACTTAAAGGTTATTAGTGCATGATCGCTTTTTCTAAGGGGTGCGCCAATGTCAATTTGATCTACCATCCCCTCTTCATTTGTAAATAGTAGATCAATGCATGATGATCTATCTGTTCCCCTCCCTCTTGTTGGTTCTGTAATATGTTGGTACAAGAAGTAATCTTTTACAGTCTCAATAAATTCATATTCTGCATGGTCTGGCCCATTTGTAGTTGAGTTATTGACCCAATTGATGCATGGAAAGTTGAAGTCTCCAACAATAATGCAGTGGGAGAATGGCTTGTTGACTAGGTCTCTTAAAAGTATTTGTAGATTTTTGTTATTTTCTAATGTTGAACTTGGGCTGCGATAAATGCATGTGAACAACAGGTTATTTCCAACACCCAAATCAATTCCAATGCTGATAAATTCATAAAATTCAAAGTCAGTGTCTATGAGTTTGTATGGGAATGATGATTTTATATAAGTGATCATCCCCCTGCCTTCTGTCCCTTTAGATATGTTCAAAGGTAAAGTATCATAGCCGTTAATGTTATATTCATCTAATACTCTTTCATATCGGAAATGCTTGGGTTTGATTTCTGAGATAGCTAATATTGCTGGTTTGCTGTCTATAAGTTCTAGTCGTAACTTAAGCTCATTTATTTTATCTGCATTCAAAGTGTCAGCATTTGTAAATATAATTTTGAAATCTTTTTCTAAAACATTAGTAATATACGGTTTGCGACGGTGCTTATTTAGTGATTTGTTACTTTTGTTTGATTTTCTTTTGTTGGCTATTGATCTTGATTGATTTGTTGCGTTTTTATGTTTATCATTACAATTTCCATCAGCATCCATATCAGTGGCTGGATTTGTAGTGTTGCATAAATCTGGAAGGATCTTAAAACGATTGGATAATTCTGCAGACTATATATATATATTCATTCATGTGATAATAAGCGCTGCTTGTGATGGTTACTTAAGAATATGTTCTGACTCTAAGACGTGGGAAATGTGACCGAGGTGATCCTAGATGGCACAGGCTTTTGTCTGTCTTTTTTTTCTTTCGTTGTATAACATTGAATTGTAATTCTGATAGGTTCACTTTACTTTCTTTTCTGTCTGCATGTGTCTGCCTTAATAGTGGTGAGGTGGTGGTTCGATTCACACTCCTTAAAAAAGAAGGGAAAAAAAGGTCGATAGTCGATTTCAAACATTTATTAACCGGATACTCGCTTAAAACCAGAGATAGAATCGGAACCGTACGGCACCCGCGAAGCCGGTAAGAATCTAAAAGCTAATTATTAATCTAATTTCGTGCTAGGTGATACAACTTATTAAACATGATTTAGCCATACCCGGCTCTTGCTAAAGCTCTTATTGTAAGTATTCAAACATGCATTACCTCATAAATGTGTTTAGTTCTTTTATATGGACGTTTGGCGTGTTCGTCCGACCGTTTACGCTTATATTGGCACGTGTAGAGGACGTGTCGGTGTCCTTTGCTGGCTCCGAGCTCATTGTACGCGTACGCGTAACATAGCACAGTTTGAGCATTGTGACAATAGCAACATTTACGGATAATCCTGACACAATGCGCACGCCACGAGGATTGATTCTAGACTTGAGATTACTCGGGGATTTAAATTCAATGCCGTTACTAAGGCTAGAAACCTAGAGGTCACAATGCAAGTTCAAGGCCGGTTGAATGACAGTGACCTCCATGTCAATGGCAGGTGCTTTAAACCTTTTAACCCTCATATCAGCCAAAAACGGTTTTAGCACTGGTCTTGAGAAATCTCCATTTGCAGACCAAGAGAAGCCTAATTTTGAAAATGTACAACTGGAATGACTGGCTCGATAACCGAGCCAATCTTTCCAGTAGTAAATTTAAAAAAATAGGCTTCTGGCGGATTATTCATATTTCTTCAAGAAAATCAAAAGTTCTACATAGAAAATTACAATTTGCAGACCAAGAGATTAATTTTGAAAACTCACCACTGGAGTGACTGGCACAGTTATTAGTCATAGTCATAACAGTGCTAAATTCCCAAAAAATAATCCCAGTTTGCAAATAGATATTTCTCACGTCCACTGCGAAACCTAGAGTTTTGTTCAGTTAGGGTGTTAAAAGGTTAATGTTGCTTTTCTGACACATTGAATTTAGCATCTTGCTGGAATTATTTTCCTGAAATCGATGAAATTAAAATTTTCTTTGCAATTATCTTTCTTGCTGCTACAAGCCACCAGACCAATTTTCAATGAGCAAAAACTGACTTGCCGAATATTTTGAAAACAATTTGACTGAATGTTTTTGGTGGCTAAGCCACCAACAACTTTCAGTCAAATTGTTTTCAAATTGTTCAGCATATACAGAGTTAAACCCTGTGGAAAATATAGTCTGCAGAAAGTCATCTGACAGACAGTTAAATATAGCCCTATTATGATGCTGTTTTCCCATCTTGAAAGTGTTGTTTTCTCAAAGCAGAAATTTACATTTAACAGCAATGGTTTACAGCAAAATGTTTTTGAAATTAATACCAGATATACATATCTGTATAACACATGTTTAACAGATAACATATTACCGTATAAGACCTTGAATAGTGTAGACTGACCGTTCAGCATTTTAAACTATACCAAATACATTTCTCATAAGTTATTAAACGTCTCACTACTGAGTTTTTGCAGACGACCTAATCCAGGGGTTATACCTCTGGACCTGGTGAATGTTTTGAAAACAATTTGACTGAAAGTTGTTGGTGGCTAGACCACTAACAACTTTCAGTCAAACTGTTTTCAAAATGTTTAGGAAGTAAAGTTTTGCTCAAAGATATCTATTTTCTGGTGGTTTGTAGGAGCGAGATAGTTAACTGTGCGGTATATTTATGCTTATTATCCAGTGATCAGTCTAGTGGACGGGTAAGGAACACAATATTATCCAAGGCATAATTTATCTGGTATCGCGTCTCAATTTGTATCTGCTATGCAAAATTTGTACGGGATTGCAATTTATTATTGATTTTCTTAAGTTCTATTAAATTTTAAACCTTTCAACAACAAATTCCTGAAAAAGTAAGTTCTTTACTATGTACATGTATAGCATATTCTGTTGAATATTTTGAAATTATTATGACTGGAAGCCATTGCTGCCATTGCTGCCTTAGGCAGCAATGGCTTCCAGTCATAGTAATTTCAAAATATTCAATAGCTTTCCTGTTTGTTTGCTTTGAGATTGAGATACAGGGAATTTATCAGTGAAAGAGTTAATTTCTATACATTTTTGTCCACAACTATACAATTTATAATTTGCGTAGCAATACATGCTCTGCAAATATCAAATTCTAAATTATGTTGTCAATGCTTTGAAAACTTTAAAGCGGAGCTGAAATTTCTGACGGAATCGATATTTATAGTTGATTTAATCATTTCTATACTTTAAAGTTGTTAGGTATATGGAAATTACCATGCGATATCAATATCGCAACAATATCGAAATACCGTACCAAGCAAATCTCAATTTACCAAAATTTCAATACTGAAAAAAAATCGCCTTAAATTACTCAGAGAGTAATCTATCAAGTTTGCACAGGCAATCCCAATTATTGTGCGTCACAAGAGGGCCAGCCATCATAAGGAAAATGTCTAGTACTGTACATGGAGGTTATTTCAAATGAATCAGTAGTAAGAGATGCGTTTATACGCTGTGCAAATGGAATGTATTGGTGAGTCATGACAATACAACAAATTTGAAAAAGCACTTGCAATGTAAGCACAAAAAAGAGTTTGCAAAAGCATGAACGCAATACCGATACTGTACCTATACCGAAGTAATTGGAACCAAAAATACCGATATCAGTACTGAGCATATTTAAATATCAATACCGAACAGCTCTACTATGCTTTAATATACGAACCTCTCATTCTTTATCTCGCCTTGAGTTGTTATTACACCACAAAAACATCCATTACCGTTCAATCACTACTTGCTAAATCAAATAAAATTTTTATGCTCGCTTACATGCTCCCTAATGCCAATACCATCACCATGTAGACCCTCAACCAGGCTTCTGGGAGAGACCCCCTGCATTAGCCTTACGATAGACTGGCACAAGTCTGTACAGACTCCTTGGTGACGCCTGTCACTAAGCACGCTCGCGCATGCGCAGTAGGTCCAAAATGTGAAAACTGATTCACTTTTCAAATATTCTGCTAGCAGATCAGTTCGCCTGCTATCATATGGATAAAAGTTTATAGCTTTGCACTGAAAAGTTCAGCTACATTTAATTCTCTGACTCAAGAAAACATGCCTACCATGAAATCTATCTTGCCTATGTTATGTTTAACTTTCATGTCATGGTGTTTTAGAGGGTTTTTGTAACTCTAGTTTTGAGTTACCAGTTTTCGTGTCAGTACATGTTATAAAATAGCCAAGTACCACTCTTATTACGTAGATCCTTTATAGTGCTTTCAAACATTTTATTCAGGAATCACTGTGATTCCAGTCTTCAGTCAGATTTCACGCACTTCCAGACAAGAGATGAAATCTCTGAAGTAAAAGTCTGGTGATTCAAAGAATAAGTCTGGTTATTCATCCTCAGGTAGGAGCCAGACAAAAGACCATATAAGTCTTGAGGGTCTGCATAACCCTCATGCGATGGCATCGGTGGCGGAAGCTTCCGATCCTTCATCTCATGCATAAGTTCATCTTTCCCGTAATTCTTATTGCCAGAAAGGTTTTAAGATCTTCCATCTCCTCTGCTCCCGTCTCTGCTCCTGGCTTGTCCGGGCAAGCGGGTTTGCATTCCGATTTGTCTTCTGGTTTTACCGGGCATCCGGATATGAGCACTGTGATTGTCTGGCTTGGCTGAACATCCGGTGTCTCATGATTTTCTGGCTTTTCCGTCCACTTCCGGTTTTTCCGTTTCCGGCAGTAGTGTTGCTGTTTCCGGTAGGAAGAATGCATATCCGGGTCTGTTGGACCTGGCATTGCATCATTCATCTATTTCCGTTTCCGGTTTTTCAGCTTCCTCTTCCGGTAGTAGTGTTGCTACTTCCGGTAGGAAGAATGCTTATCTGGGTCTGTTGGACCTGGCATTGCATCATTCATCTATATCCGTTTCCATTTTTTTCAGCTTCCGCTTCCGGTAATTCTGTACATCCGGGTTGTAGGATCTTGATCAGTTTCCGGTAGTCTACTTCCGGTTTACACATTTCCGTTTCCTATTTTTCCACATCCGGATTTCGTACAGCCGGGGATAAGGTCATTTCCGGTTTTCATGGATCTTTCTGGTGTTCTAGGATTATCTTCCGGGTCTGTCTTCCTGTTTTGGATTTCAGGTGATAGAGAACTTCCTGGGGTTCCAGTTTTGTTCTTCAAGTCCGGTTTACATGTTCGCTTTCCTAGAATCTTGTAATTTTCTTGCCTAAGATTTAGTCTTATTTCCGTATTTGTTTAATATTGGAAATGTTTAATGGCTGAAAATATTCATACCGAGTCATTGCCAGTCTTGTAGTCTCTCTTGGAATTGTAGTCTATTCAGACATTTATTCGTTTATCAGTGACAATTTTCAACGTAATTAAAGACTCTTCTGACTTGTTGCCGTATGGGTTTTTTTGTTGCAGATTATTTTATATGCGCATATCATCAGCCGATAAGTCAGTCTGTATTCTACGCATTATCTCGAGATACGATCTTTACTTAAATCCAACTTTAGATGGCCAGTTGTCTTCGGGCCATTCAGCCTTTTTTCGCGCTCCTTTTACCTCTTATGTCGGTAGGTTGACATATTTATTTTAACCAAAGGGAGTGAATTTGTAGAGGGAAAAACCATGATTCTTGCGTAAATCGTAGTCTAATTTTGTCAGTCGCTGAAAAGAATTAGATTCAGTAAAGGTTTCATAGGGATCAGTATGACTACAAGATTAATGTCTACAAGAACAAGAGTCGGTTAGAAAAGATAATCAAGCGGATAAGGGGGCAGGAAGAAAGAATATAAGCCGAATTCTTCTTCTGCGTTGACATAGTTTCGGTGAGTTCGCTTTGTTTTCATTTATTTTCTTCCAGAATTTTGGTTGTTTTCCCCTTTCTAGCGTAATATTTTGCTCTATTTTGACTGGGTTACCGCAGGCCTCCGGACGGTGGTTTTCGGTGGGTGGGGACTCGGGATTTGCTGGGTCTTTTGGGGATGTTTTGGCTGAGGGTTGTTGGTGAAGCGAATTCCAGTCGAGTCGGCCCTATTGCCAACCCGGCCTACTTAAATTAGTCAGCTCGGCCTAGGATAAAAAGTCATGTCGGCCCGATTTAGTGAAAGTCAAATAGGCCTAGGAATGCATTCACCTGGCTTCTTTCTTCTTCTTTTCGATCCCTGGTATCACACTTGGAGAGCCGTTCTCAAGATGAAATCTTTTCACCTGGCTGGAAGCATGGAATAATTGGGAATCTCATATTTGTATATCCTTGATTTCGGAACTTTTCTTAAAAAATTGATCATATGGAAATATGAGATCCCTCTTATACCAGTCGTATTATACCAGCATTAGTCGTCTGTTGGTGGAACTAATAATATTTACTGGCGTTTACGTCTCTTTATTAAAAGACAGTCGGAATTATTAGTGTCTATTATTTTCACTAACGCGCAACTATTATACATAGACATAGACAATCTTTATCCTAAAAGCACTATCTTTTTAAGACGATAGCGATCTTAAGATATTACCGAGATTTCTGTGTGTGTCATGGTATACAGATTATCGTGTGTAGTAGCTACCATAGAAGTCTAGGTAGGCCTGCTACATTCGATAATCTTTGTCCTAGTTAAGCGTGCTGGTTGGCCCAATAATATTGCTATAGCTATGTTCATATGTACTTTTAAATGCGCAGTGTCGGTTCGGCCTAATAGTGCACCTATAGGTATATACATGTGTGCGCATATGTGCATTCGTATGTGGCTATGGGTGGTACTGTAGGGTCAGCTCGACCCAAGGGTATAGTCGCACATGATAGGCATAAACATAGGTCGAGTTGACCTGTGCCGAGTTGGAACTAGGCCGAGTTGAGGGTGGGCCGGGGTGTATTTGGGACGAGTTGACTGGATACCGGTGAAGCCACTGGCAACTTTCGGTCGGATTGTTCCCGGACTGTTCGGTGGGTGTTGGGTTTTTGCTCATTGAAGTTGTTGTCGCGGGGCTGACGGCGGGTCGGTTGGAGTGGGGTGGGGGTTGCACTGGAGGGGGTGGAAGAACGGCCGAGGATCTTTGGATTTAAGCAGCCACCAACAATTTTCGGCCAAAATGTTTTCAAAATATTTTGCAGGTCCAGAGATATTACAGTTGTAATATATGTCGTCTGCAAAATTCAGTATCCAGACCGTTAATATCAAGTATCAGTCAGTGTTCAATCTTTCCTTTTATTGGGATTTCTAACACAATGTCATTTGTTATTACAAAGATGAAATTATTGATTCTAAGACTATAAATATAAGAATCAATAAATATATTAAAAATCTTAGTTTTCTGCCTCTTGGCATAAATATCGAATTGTTTAGGATATCTAATTAATCAGTATACCTAAGCCAAGTCTTGAAGCTGGCTTGTTTTCCTGTCGTTGATTTAAATATGGGGCACAGTTTTGCAATCATTATAGGATCCTGTGTCACGTTCAGGCTGATGATTTTCCGTGATTGCAGTCTAATACTTCAGTGCAGAAGAAGTGAGTGCAATCTTGGGAGTTAGTCGACCTTAGGTATATATAAAACCCTGTGACTTGAAGAATGAGTCTAGGTTGTTTTTTAATGTGTTTAATGTTGGAGCGTTAATTGCTTCTGTTGGTAAAGGATTCCATACATTAACACTAAGAAATACTTGCGTAGATCAAGTATTATTTGACAAGCTGACAAGATGATCTGTCAAGCCCGAGCGGCTAGGCAACCGTTGATGTATTCAATAACAATTTTTTATTAAATCTGCTCCATTATTATACGATTTTTAAATTAGATAGTCAAATGTTTGCCATAGTTTTCTTAACAGGACCTTGTCATGCGTTCTATTCGTAGAATTGTGATGATGTCATCACAAGTAAGTTTCCCTCAATTCATCTTTTTGAGTGGTGGTTTGGGAAACCGTAATTTCTTTTATTCATTCTATCTTGCTAAATTCTATCACGATTTGAGGTTTTCGAATTCCAGTCGGGATTATTGCAGATCTCAGGTACAGGATTTGGCTATATCTTGACTCTAACCACTCCCATAGGCTTACTATGGGTTTTTGATTTGCCACGATATCTGGTTAAATCTCTATAAATAAAATTATCTATAATTTTTGCAGAGTCTTTAGCATTTTGATAAGTTAGGCTATACTGATATGAGACTTTTCTCCATTCAGAGTAAGCGGTATTATTAAAATATCCATAATAAACGTGAGTTACCTCTTTAGTGAGAGTTAGCAATAAGGATATAGCCCAGGATTTTGGTTGGAGCATCATGGCATATGTAATCTATGTGTTTTCTATGAGCAGTCCTCTTTAGCATATAGTAAGTTTGTCACATCTTTAAGGGCGGCCCTTATCAAAAGGGCCAGATATTCTTGGATCTAGAACCCTTCTCTGCAGTCTCCTCCCAAATGGTCTTCTGTTCCTTCTAATCAGAAGCTATTAGCTTTAGAGGGTTGTTGTCTTCTATGATTGTCAAGGAGTCTATAGAAGAGGCTCTTCTTTGGAAAGTAAATCCAGGCTGTTCATTGGTTGGATTGTCTGATAGGCATCTAAATCTCGATTCGTTCAGTCATTGCCATGTGGTTTTCTTTCATTTTTAGAAGGAGGATCATGGTTTTCTTGGGATGTCACTAGATCCAATCTTTTTGCGACATGTCTGATTGCCCAGATTTTATCTTTCATGTCTCCCTTTTCGGACAGTCAGGTTAAGGGTCTCTAGTTCTCGATTCGATCGGACAATTCGACAGTAGTCTCTTATATCAACAGGCAGGGGAGCACAAAGTCATCTCTCCTGTGCTTGGAAGTGTGGAACCTCCTCATGTGGTGTCGCATGAATCAAATTTTCCTAGTGTCCACTCATGTCCCAGGCTGTCTGAGTTTTCTTGCAGACCAATTGTCTCGGGCGTGGGCTGTGGACGCCCGAGACGTCTCAATCCTGGTCAGGAATCTTCGCTTATGCGTTCCCTCCCACAATCCTGATTTCTGTTGGTTCTGAAGAAAGTCAGGGACCAGATCTGCAAGATCTTGTTATTAGCTCCCTTTTGGCCAATAAGGATCTGGTTTGTAGACCTTCTTGATCTTCTAGTACTTACCGTCATCCAAACCCAGGAATCTTATGTCTGTGCGTTTGGAGTATATCGAGTGCTCGATCCTTGAGATTAAAGTTTCTACAAGATCTCAGGAAATCATCGATTCTGCCAGGAGGGAGTCGACTCGAAGAGTTTACAAGGATCGACTTAAGATTTTTGGAGAATGGTGTTCAGATCAAGGTCTCGTGCCTGATTCTGTTTCTATTTCCCAGGTGTTAGACTCTTTATCTTATCTGTTCGACTCTTTATATCTGTCTGCTAACACTGTAAGAGGATATAGATTTTCTTTTGCATCTTCTCTTCCTTGTTTGTTGAATGCTGAAGTTGAAGATTCTAAGGTTCTTAATCTTTTGATCAGAGGTTTAGGTAATATTCGTCCTCCAGGTGTTAAACCTTTGCCTTCCTGGAACTTGGCACTGGTTCTTCAGGTTTTTGGGCATGTCAGCATTTCGAACCTATCTCTACGATTAGCTTGAAACCTTTAACTTTTAAGAATGTTTTTCTAATTGCATCTGCTTCCGCTAGAAGACGATCCAAAATCCATGTTTTCTCCGCTGAAAAGGATAGGTTTATCGAATCTGGGGACGGTCTGGTCTTATATCCTTGAAGGGATTTTTTTTTATTATCAAAGACTCTATCAATCCGTTATCCAGCTAAGCTGATTATTTTACAATCTTTAACCTCCTTTTCTCCGGCTGAAAGATTTTGATGTCCTGTCAGAGCTCTAAAAGTTTATAAGCGTCGTTCTGATTTTTAGAGATCCGATCTGTCCCTTTTCTGTGTTCCGTATGAGGAGGGGGTAGCCAGTCCAGTCTCTAGGGCATCTATTACCAGATGGATTTGTGAGACCATTCACATTAAAGCTCGTCATTAGAGGGATGGCTACCTCTTTTGCCCTTTTTGCTGGCTCTTCTGTAGACGAAGTTATGCAAGTTGCAGGATGGAAATCCGAGTCTACTTTTACTACTTTTTATTTAAAAGACCAGAGCACAGCGGCTTCCTTTTTTAGGAACTTTATTATTTTAACTATAATGGCTGAACACCATTTCCCAAGCACATCCCACCATTTTCGTTAGGACCGTGCGTCTGCGTGTAATGGTGTGAGTTGTTCTTTGGTTTATTTATTTCTTTAAGTTTAAAGAAATCCTTGTTTGATAATCACTGTGTGATTGATTAAGATGCACCATTATGTTATGTTATTAACATTTGGTTATGGTTTGTTTGATTTTTATCCTTGCTTATGGATTCTCAAATCTCCTCCCACCAAAGTTTCGTAGTGGGACACTGACCAATTCTCCTTCGATCAATACTCACCATTCTGTTACTTCTGATATACAGCTGGCCTTGACAGCGGCTCTAGGATTATAGACTTAGAAAGCTTTACCGACTCCTGGGAACCGGGTACTCGGCTCCCCACTGCCGAGTACCCGTTTACCATAGAGCTCATTCTTGTTTGCATAGCAACAAGAGCAATACATGCTTTTTGCATTAAGGATTTTAGTGTTTTAAAATAATCTAAGTCTTTAATCAGTGATAGTTTGTGTGTTCTGAAAGGATAACTAAGGACTATGGAGAATACCGCCCAAGACAACCAGGTTGTATTGTTCTTTATTATCCATAGTTAAAAGACTTAGGTCTCTAAATTTTGTTGTGTCGCATGTTCCAATTTCTGACCCCATAGAATCTGGGATGTGCTAACAACGATATATGCCAGACGATCGCCTTCTTTAAACCCCAACAGGCGATCGGCAGATATGAAAATAGGTGTTTGCTACGGTATTTCTAACACGAATATCGGCTGACGTCGTTCTCCGTAGAATCTGAGCGGGTGACGTCACACCTGGTCGCTCGGATGTTTATGTGAAGAAAAATTTTTTCATTAATTCGCGCATCTTGTTCTGGGTGCTGCGTACTAAAAATGGTACCGGAAACTTTAGAATGATCAAGTTTACGTGCGATCACGATCGGTTTGCAATGATCGGTGGTTTCAAAATTCTTGAGTAGATGTGTGGTCTGCGGTTTTACCGTGTGAGACAGCAGTTGTTATACATTTTGTTGTTTTCTTCACATATCGTGCTGCGTTCGTTAGGAGTATAATTTATATTGATTAGTAAATAGACCCTGAATGCTATGCGATATGATTCCTGGAGCCGTTACACATCCTGTAGGATCTATTATGGGTGTGTTGTGCCCGCCGCGTACTTGTCGTCATAATCAATGCGATCGTTGTTGTAACGTGGCGGGGTGGGGTGCGGGGAGGTTACGGTTAATTTATGAGTCAAAATATTTGAAAATTAATTGTCTGCCTTCCATCCGTGTCTCGTTCCGCTTGTTTATTGTAGGTTTGTGCTTATTTTATAGGCCAAGCCAGCCCCGCCATCATGTGACGACTGCCATAAGTTTGTCCGTGTAATGTTCAAGGACCATGTCTGTTTTAGGTGTGCCCTGTGTAATATAGATCATAGGTGTAATGTTTGTGCAGTGTGGTCCGTCGAAACGATGGTTAAGTTCCTTGCCCAGAAGGACTTGGCTGGGTCTGACGCGGGGTCAGGCGGTCCGAGAGGAAATCGTCGAGCGCCCGGTTCGGCCGGTTGGGGTGCTCCACGTCCCCAGCTGGAGGTGGCGGAGATGGCACCGCCGGCGTGGTTTGGTCCGGCTATGCAGGGTTTTCTGCATAGCGTTCTGCCCACGCTGGTGTCGTCCCTGCTACCAAAGGTTGGGGGCCAGTTTCTCCCCATGCCTGGTACGGATCCTGTCCTCGGACTGGACTGGTTACCGAGGGGGCCGTCTCGTACGGCCCCCTGGCGGTCCCGTCTGGCTTCGGCCAGACGTGTTCTGTCTCTCTGCGGCCACCTCCGGGTGGTCCAGTAGCGGTGGCCGGTCCGTCAGGTGTGGGAGCCGTCCGCCAGGACGGCTCCACGGTTTATTCGTCTAGTGACGGCTCTTCGGAGTCTGAAGACGATGAGGCCGAGGAGGAGAGGTTGCTGCGGCCCGTGAAGCCGCAGGTGGAGAATATGGAGGTTGATTCCATCCTGGACGGAACCGGCCTCCATTTGTCTGGTTTGGCGCAAGCCAGGTCAGCGGCTCCACCTGCGGCTGAGGCCAATCCGTTACCGTGCACCGGTTCCGCGCGGCTTGGTTTGTCACCAGCCGTCAGGGGAACGGGTGTGCCGGGCCAGGCGTGGTACTCACCTATCTCGCCTGGTCCGGCAGCCGGACATGGGGTGCCGTTGGCGCCCGTGTCCGGCTATGGTTCCGCGACGGTTACGGGTCCGTACGGTTTTCCGTGCGGGCCTACCCCATGGACCGGAGTGTTTCATGGGGTGGTGGCGGAACCGTGTGGTAGCGGAGTGCCTGGCGTGTCAGCCGTGGCTCCTTGCCGGGAGGCCATGGCTGGCAGACCCGTGAGCACGTCAACGGGTGACGTGTTTGCGGGGGTATCTTCTTCGGAGGTAGATTGGTCTGATGCTCTGGCGTGGCTAGCCAGAGTGGACCCGTCTGGTTTCGGCCACGGCCGATGAAGATGCGCCCCGTCCGTCGGTTGCGTCGATTAGGACGGGGATTTTGCCCGCGGCCCGGATCCAGTCAGTGGGACTGGATCCACGGTTCATTGATTTGTTGGATGCTATTTATAGTAAACAACTAATGACCAAGGGTCAGCTCCCTGCGGCCTCCAGGGAGGTGCGGGCAAGATGTCGTATTCCGCGGGGTGAATACGACAGGTATGGTGTAGTCCCGTCGGTCACGGAGGATGACCGATGGGTACTGGGCGTCCAGAGTGCCGGGTCGGGTGGTCCCGGTCCGGCACTAGTGGATAAGGCCCAGGTACACCAGGAAGAAGTCCTGGCCCTATGCGATGAGGGTGTGAGGGCAGCGATGAGCGCTGTCAATCACTCCTATCGTCTACTTCAGTCGGTGTGGGCTGAAGCGGGGGCAGGCCACCCTGTGCCACCTGTGGCGCTATCGTGCGTTAATGACGGCTTGGTGCTGTCAATGGACGCATTGGCAAGGGTGCAAGCGCGTGTGACGAAGTCCAGGAGGCAAATGGTCATTGACCATATGCGTCCGGCTACGGCAGTCAGGGAACGGCTTCTTGGGACGCCCCTGACAGGGCCTAGCATCTTTGGTGGCCAAGCGCGGGCCATCTTAGAGGACACCGCCAGTATTGCGCAGAATCGGTTAGCGGTAAATCTACAGCTAGAGCTAGTGCGGCAAGCGCACGCACTAGGGGCTGTGGGCAAGCCGCTAACGGGACAGCCTTCAAAGAAACAGAAAAAGCATAAGAGCAAGGCGAAAGCCAGGCCTATTGCGACGTCTGTTTCGGCTGGGTTCTCGGAGCCGCCGCCGGCGAAGAAACCCAGGAAGGTTGTAGAGGCGCCTACCCTCCCCAATGTTGCTCCTGACCGCCCTAGAGGTGGGAAGGGGAAGGGTAAGGCCTCAAAGGGCGGACAGAAGGGGCCGAAGCGTACCTGAGGGTACGCAAGCTCCCTTCATATCCGCCTGGACCGCACCTGTGCGACAGGAACAGCGGTGCCAGTTATACCCGTCGTGCCTAGAACGAAATGGTTCTCACTCTCTCTCGTTAAGAAAGGGGAGGGGGGCGGACTGCGAGCCGGACAACCCCATTAGACGTCGAGGCATCTATGGTGGGTGGAAGGGTCATGCGTTTCGTCGAGGCTTGGCGAGGTGTAACGTCAGACAGTCTGGTCCTGGGATGGTTATCCCAGGGTTACATGCCGGAGTGGTGGGACTTTCCGCCACAAAATCTGTCTTTGGCACCTGTCTGGACACCCGTACCAAGGGAGCCAGACAAGTTAGAAGCCGTTCAAAAGGAAGTGTCGGGTTTGCTTCTGAAGGGAGCAATAAAACCAGCAAACCGGAACACTCCAGGCTTCTATTCAAACATGTTCCTTGTCCCCAAGAGCACAGGGGGATGGAGACCAATACTCAATCTCAGGCCATTAAATTGGTTTATCCATACGCCTCGGTTCCAGATGGAAACGCCGAGGTCGGTAATGGCGGGATTGAGGAAAGGAATGTGGTGTGTATCGATCGATCTGAAAGATGCATATTTCCACTTTCCGATGAATCGGAGTTGGCACAGGTTTCTGAGATTTGCGTTTCAGAATCAAGTATGGGCGTTTACAGTTCTCCCGTTTGGCCTGTCGACAGCTCCGGGGGTTTTCACAAGAGTGGTCCTTGCGGTGACAGCGTTTCTCAGAAAAGAGAACGTGGCGCTACACACCTACATAGACGACTGGCTGCTCAAGGCAGACTCGGCAGCCAGGTTGAACGTGGATACTGCTCTGACTCTGAAGTTACTTTCAGATCTAGGCTGGATAGTCAACGAGGAGAAATCCGAGTTGACGCCCACTCAACATTTCGTTTATTTGGGGATGCGATTCGACCTCGAGGAGGGCATGGTTTACCCATCAGAGCCCAGAGTGGTGTCTCTGTTAGCCATCCTCAGGAGTTTTCGAGTGGGAAACCACATTCAGGCGAGGCGGTTCCTTCAGATGCTGGGCATGATGGTCTCCATGGAGCAGGTTATCCCGTACGCTGCTCTAATGCGAAGACCTATCCAGTTGTATCTGATGTCTCTGTGGAAACAGAGAACAGAACCCCTGTCAAAACTGGTGCCAGTTTTGGAGCCGATAATATCGCATCTTCTATGGTGGAAACAGCGTCAGAATCTCCTAATAGGGGTTTCGCTGCACCTACCCCACCCCCAGCTGTCCGTTTACACGGATGCATCGCAGGAAGGGTGGGGTGCCTGCCTGGGAGAACACCAGGTCTCGGGCACATGGACTCTCCCGGAGAGTTAGCTGCATATCAATCTGTTGGAAATGATGGCAGTGGAACTGGCGTTGGAAGAGTTCCTTCCGATGATCAGGGGCAAGGTGATATTGATACGGTCGGACAATTCGACAGTAGTATCATATATAAATCGCCAAGGAGGGACCAGGTCGCCCACCCTGTGCATCAGGGTGTGGCACTTGATTCAATGGTGCAGGAATTACTCGGTTGTTTTGAAAGCAGCTCATATTCCTGGCCGATTGAACATTCTGGCGGATGCTTTGTCTCGCAGACAGAGAATCTTGCCAACAGAATGGTCCCTCAACCCTCCAGTTCTACGACGGATCTTCGAGCATTGGGGCAAACCCAACGTGGACTTGTTCGCCACAAAGGAAAATGCTCAAATCATGACATATGTCTCGCCGATTCCAGATCCAAATGCCGTCGATACAGATGCTCTGGCGATAAGCTGGAGAGGGATGCACGTGTACGCGTACCCACCCACCATTCTTCTTCCGAAGGTATTGGTGAAGGTCAGGGAGGAGCCGTGTCTGGTCCTGCTAATAGCGCCGTATTGGCCGAGCAGGGCGTGGTTCACGGATCTTCTGGATCTGCTGGTGGAAAATCCTGTGCAGTTGCCCGAGATTCCGAACATAATCTCCCAGGCCAAGGGAAGCTTCCTACACGAGCGTCCCGAAATGTTCAAATTGACTGCGTGGATGTTGTCAAACAACGTTCCACGTCGGAAGGCTTTTCTCGACAGGCTGCTGATTTCATCGCGGCTGCAAGAAGGAGGTCAACCTTCAAGTCATATAACAACAAGGTTAACAGATTTGCAGACTGGTGTGAAGAAAAGGGTATTGATACCTTTCAATCCACTATTCAGCAAATAGCAGACTTTCTCTGTGAGCTGTTCTTTACAGGACTAGCTCCCGTCACAATTGCTGGATACAAGTCAGCTTTGGCATCAGTTATCCCTTGTCTAGCCAACAGGGATAGTCCAGAGGTGGCCCAGTTAAACGTGATGTTGAAGGGAATGAGCAATCTCCGCCCGAGACAACCGGTGGTCATTCCAGCCTGGAGTCTATCTTTAGTGCTTAATGTACTGGCCAAGCACCCATTCGAACCGTTGCGTTCGGCTAGTCTAAAGCATTTGACTCTAAAGGCGGTCTTTCTATTGGCAGCTTCCTCAGCTAGAAGGCGCAGTGAGATCCATGCGCTTTCGGCAGAGAGGAACCGATTTATTGTTTCTGGAGAAGGTCTGCGTCTTCTGCCAAGAGCAGAATTTATGTCAAAGAACCAATCTTTGAGATATCCCGGCAAACCGATCATTATACCGAAGTTAACCAGGTTTGATCGTGATGCCAGTGTCTGGTGCCCGGTCCGTGCTTTGACTAAGTACAAGAAACGGACTGACTCATTACGGTCGAACGATAGACATCTGTGGATCTACCATAAAAAGCCTTATGGCGCCGCATCCATGGATACTATCTCTCGTTGGGTGGTCGAATGCATTCAGACTACTCATGAGATGGCGACTGGGCACCAGGTGCAGGGCGTAAGGGCACACGATGTTAGAGGAATAGCCGCCTCGACCGCCCTTTACAATGGTGTTCCGTTAGAGGACATCATGGCCGTTGCACAATGGCACTGTGAGTCCTCATTTACGGATTACTATATGAGGGATGTGTCAGACTCAGCCAATCCACTCGCTTTAGCTGTTTTGAAACGATAGTTAGTGACCACACTGCTTTTCCCCTTTTTTCACTTTGGTAAGAAAAGAACCTAAAGCAGGCATGGTCAAGCGAGAGGATGTCAACCAGATTGTGTCACTGATGGCCGAACCGGTGAATGGTTGTAGGCGGTACGTCTGAAGTCCTGTTATCATAAGGTAATTCAACAAGTGAGAGTTTTTTGTATTATGTATATGTATCATGTTCATTCATCTTATATATTCATGCTCATTCCCAGGCTAATACAAGCGATATGCAGGGAGTAGTTAACCCTCTTGGCATATTGGTGTTTCAGGCGAGATACATGTTCGTTAGTTCTCTCCCTTTTCTTAGGAGGAAAAAGGGGGGGGGGGCTGTGACGCGAATGTGATTCGGTTCCGTGAACTTGACGGTCCTTTTAGGTCTCTGTTAGTCAAGTTTGAAGTCTAAAATCTTTCTCCAAGGGGCAAAATTAGCATGTATGGCTTGCCCCTTCCCACCAGGTTACTGATCAAATCTGGTGTATATCAGAAGTAACAGAATAGTGAGTATTGATCGAAGGAGAATGCAGGAAATGTCAATTTCCCTTTCTCCGAGATCTAACAATACTCACCATTCTGTTACGGACCCAGCCTCCCAGCCCCACGGAGGCAAGCCATAGTTTTCTCTTGTTTGGTGGCTATGCAAACAATATGAGCTCTATGGTAAACGGGTACTCGGCAGTGGGGAGCCGAGTACCCGGTTCCCAGGAGTCGGTAAAGCTTTCTAAGTCTATAATCCTAGAGCCGCTGTCAAGGCCAGCTGTATATCAGAAGTAACAGAATGGTGAGTATTGTTAGATCTCGGAGAAAGGGAAATTGACATTTCCTGCAATCTACGGGTTTAGCAAGTAGTGATTGAACGGTAATGGATGTTTTTGTCGTGTAATAACAACCCCAACAGACCCCCTATAGTGGGTTGGTCTGTAGTTTTATTAACCACTATAAAAACATACTTACCGTTCAATCACTATGACCCGGCGTCAGCCACCCCGCTGGGTATTGATTTGAGAATCTATTCTGGATACATGGCACTTAAATTTAGAAAAGTGAATCAGTTTTCACATTTTGGACCTACTGCGCATGCGCGAGCGTGCTTAGTGAGAGGCGTCACCAAGGAGTGTGTACAGACTGGTGCCAGTCTATCGTAAGGCTAATGCAGGGGGTCCCTCTACCAGAAGCCTGGTTGAGGGTCTACATGGTGATGGTATTGGCATTAGGGAGCATGTAAGCGAGCATAAAAATTGTATTCTGATGGCTAAATGCAGATATTTGATTTAGCAAGTAGTGATTGAACGGTAAGTATGTTTTTTAAAGTGGTTAATAAAACTACAGACCAACCCACTATAGGGGGGGTCTGTTGGGGGTTTTAAACGGTTGTGTAAAATAATGTAATTTATGAATTTGATGGTCAAGGTAGACACAAATGGCTTCATGAGAAATGTTGATTTAACATGTTTAACCGAGCCAGTCATTCCAGTGGTAAGTTCTCAAAGAAATAGTCCTCATAATCATTACAGATGTCAAACGGACATACACTTAAGTTAACCCTTTAATGGTCATGTCAGCTAAAACCGGCCTATACACTGGTGTTGAAGAATGTCCATTTGAAACCCAAGGGACAACTATTTTTGAAAATTTACCCCGGAAATATCTGGCTCAATCTTTAAGCGAGCCACTTATCTTCGACCCGGTCATTTCTGTGGTATATTTTCAAAAATATTCATCAAAATAGCAATTGGACATACATTAATGCTTACTACTTGGATGTCAGTATTCTATCTTTTGCTGTGTACATTTACCTCACTTAACCCTTTCACCGACAAATTCCTGAAAAAGTAAACTCTTTACGATATATATTCTGTTGAATATTTTGATATTAATTAGACTGGAAGCCGGTGCTGCCTAAGGCAGCAACGGCTTCCAGTCAAATTAAATTCAAAATATTAAAAATGTTTTCCTGTGTTTGCCTTGAAATGAGATATATGGGGAATTCATCAGTGAAAGGGTTAAGCAAAGAAACTGGTGTACATTTTTCAACAATTTTTGTGGACAGCAGCATCTACCAAATTTGTTTAAAAATGAACACCAGTTCATAACTTCATATTTTAATTTAAGTTAAGAATTTAAAATTTTGACATTAGAATTGTAAGGTTTATTTAGATTTTCTTGACAAGGTTTGACCATTAAAGAGTTAAGGAGAGGTGTTGATTTTCTTAAACATTCTTTGTTATTATTCTCCGATAAAAATCTTTAATTATTTTCATGTATGTCATGTTTCAGGAACCGTGTCTTTGTTGGATAACTAAAAGGACACGATGATCCCCCAGCTTCAGAAGGCGGCCTTGTTGGCGGATAATGTGGGGGTTCGTGTTTTCAGAATTAAACAACATTGTCGACGCGGATTCCAATCTGCGGCACAGCTTTATTGCAAAGCTGAAAAAGATGCTCCACAAATTGCGGGGATTCCATACACAAAACTTTCGCTAGGTGTTCCGAAGGAAATCTTTCAGAATGAACGTCGTGTCGCGATAGTGCCGGCAACAATAGCAGCTCTCGTAAAGAAAGGCTTTACTGTGAATGTTGAACAGGGTGCTGGACTAGAAGCAAAGTTTCTAAACGACGACTATGCCTCAGCTGGAGCAATTGTTACAAATAAGTCGGACGTTTTTAAATCGGATATTATTCTAAAAATTCGTCAACCGATGAATAATGAAATAGAGTACTTTAAAGATGCAGGAACCTTAATTAGTTTCTTATATCCAGCCCAAAACAAAGCACTTATGGATGAGCTGGCGCAGAAACAATTGACAGCGTTTGCGATGGATTGTATTCCCAGAATCAGTAGGGCGCAGGTGTTTGATGCTCTCAGTTCTATGGCAAATATCTCTGGTTATAAAGCTGTCATTGAAGCGGCCAATCATTTTGGGAGATTTTTCACTGGTAAGTACTATACAGTATCCACATCGGAGTCCTTTAATTCTTGAAGTTCTATATCTCAATTTCAAGATTGTGAGACGGGAAAGGGCTGTATGTTTTGAAAGTTATTTACCTGTTGCTGCCTATGGCATTTTTATACCCTGCGAAAAAGTTTGATGGGCTATTATGTGATGGCCGCGGTCCTGGCGGGCAGCAGAGGGTTTTCTGGATGATGACTCTGTTACCATTTGTTGGATCGGTTTGATACCGCATAGGGTGGTTGGACTAGGTCTGGGGAAGAAACCTATCAAAATCGACGATGATCAGACATCCAGGGTTTCCACTAGTGGAAGCCCGGAGTACTATATACTCCCAAAGTTCATGATTGGACTCTTGAAACAAAGACTAAGAAAGTTCTGGACTTCCTCTTTCTCTGGCCCCGACACCACTAAGCCTATGATTTTAAGCAAATTTAATGTATGGATACCATTTTAAACTTTCATGTTTCCTGCTTGGACTCCCAAAACTACTACACAGGAATTCTAGGACTTGCTGTGTTTAGAAATTAGTGGAAACCCTGCCGACATCCAAGATGGCCACCAGCCACCAACGGCCATCTTGAAAATTGGTTTCTGGATGATAACTCCGTTACCGTTTGTCAGATCACTTTGAAACTTCATAGGGTGGTTGGACTAGGACTGGGGAATAAACCTATTGAATAGACGATAAACCGAAATCCAAGAGGGCCACCAGCCACCAGCGGCCATCTTGAAAATGGGTTTCCGTATGATAATTACGTTACCGTTTGTCGAATCGCTTTCAAACTTCATAGGGTGGTTGGACTAGGTCTGGGGAAGAATCGACGAAGAATCAAAATTGACGGTGATCCAAAATCCAAGATGGCCGCCAGTCACCGGTGGCCATCATGAAAATTGGTTTCCGGATGATTTATAACTCTGTTACCGTTTATCGGATCATTTTGAAACTTCATAAGGTGGTTGGACTGGGTCTGGGGAAGAAACCTATAGAAATTGACAATGATCTGGAATCCAAGATGGCCACTGGTGGCCATCTTGAAAATTGGTTTCCGGATAATAACTCCGTTCCCGTTTTTCGGATCGCTTTGGAACTTAATAGGGTCATTGGACTAGGTCTGGGGAAGAAACCTATGGAGTTTGATGAAGATCAGAACTCCAAGATCGCTGCCAGTGACAGGATGCCATCTTCAAAATTGGTTTCTGGATAATATCTCTGTTACACTTATCGGATCACTTCATAGGGTGGTTGGACTACGTTTGGTGAAGAAACTTATCGAAATTTACGATAATTCGAAATCCAATATGGCCACCAGTCACCGGCAGCCATCTTGAAAACTGAATTCCGGACGATAACTCCTTGACCGTTTAACGGGTTACGGGTCCCCCCCCCCGGTTCTGAAATGCGTACTAGAAGATATGAGCAATCCCAGATTGCAGACCCTCGCCTTCTAGTTCTTATCTAAGCTTTTCCTAATTTTTAGCTCACCTGACCTGAAAAACAAAGTGAGCTTATGTCACAGTGACTGTATATCATCCATCCTTCCATCATCCATCATGTTAACTTTTGCTTTTAAAAAACATTAACTGCTATTCCAGATGAGTACCAGAGGCCATTGGATTTGCCAAATCGTTTTTTGGTCAATCCTAAAATTGTGGAATCCTAGTCTGTGGTGTTGTTTGTTAAAATTTGAGCCAATTAGTTTGAGCTAAGATACAGTGCATGTCCTTAAATCTAGGATTTGATCCTGTCCGGATCTATTTTTTTATCCCGGTCATAGGAAGACTTGAAATCTTTGTTAATGGTAAGTTCGATTTCAACTGTCATGGTAACATTGTTGTGTTAAAATTCATCCACAATCGGATGAACAGTTTTTGTCTCGCCTGCGAAGCAGAAAGCGAGACATAGGTAGCGCTTTTCTGACGGTGATGGCTCAACATTAAGGTTCTGCGTTTAGCAAAACTTCTCAAATTATATTTAACGATTTGTTAAGCCTATTGCAATTAAACTTGGATACATGGTTACCTATAATGATAGGAAGCAGCATGATAATGTTGGTGTCACAAGGTCAAAGGTCAAGGTCACTGACCTTGATACAGAACTCTGTTATTTCAACATTAAGTTTTTGCATAATTTTAGCAAAACCTCTCAGCTTATATTTCATGATTGCTTAAGCCTATTGCAACTAAACTTGGATACATGGTTACCTATAATCTTCGGAAGCAGCATGATGATGTTGGCTCACAAGGTCAAAGGTCAAGGTCACCATGACCTTGATACAGATCTCTGCTTTTTCAACATTAAGTTTTTCCGTTTAGCAAATCATTTACATTTATATTCCAGGATTTGTTAATCCTATTGGAATTAAGCTTGGATAGATGGTTACCTATAATGTTATGAAGCAGTATGATAACATTGAGGTCACAAGATCAAAGGTCAAGGTCACTAACAAATGGGAAGCAGGTGAGACATTTAATTCCATGGAATTCTTGTATTAGATACATCTCCGGACACACACGCATACATGCAATCACAAATGCATTAGTCCCTTCCCTTTACGGGGTGAGTGTAATTAAAAATATGATTTTATTTCTACTAACTATACAATGTAATTGAGTGTTCACACAATTTCACACAGGTCAAATAACGGCGGCAGGAAAAGTGCCACCAGCCAAAGTTCTCGTCATCGGAGGTGGTGTCGCTGGATTGGCTTCCGCAGGCACAGCTAGAAATATGGGTGCCATTGTGCGTGCCTTTGACACGAGACCGGCCGTAAAGGAACAAGTTGAATCGATGGGTGCCGAGTTCTTAACTATCGAGATGGAGGTATATTCTAAAATATTTCTAAATTATACATTTATATTAAATATAAACGTGTACACATTGTTGATTATTTTGAAACTAGCAAGAGTTCCTTAGACTATTTTTTAAAAATTGGCAAAATTATTATGATGTACTTTGGATTTGTTAAAGCCATTAGGTATACCGAAATTATTGTGCGATATCAATATCACAACAAAATCGAAATACCGTACCAAGCAAATCTCAAATTACCGAAATTTCAATGTTGAAAAAAATTGCTTCAAATTGCGCAAAGGAGAGAATTCCATCAAATTTGTACAGGCAATCTTCATTATTTCACGTCACAAGAGTGCTACCCATCGTAATGTTGTACTGTCTGACAGTTATTATATAAGTGGCAAAATGTCTAGCGCATGGACGTTATTTCAAACGAATCGATAGTAAAATGGAATGTATTGGCGAATCATGACAATAGAACAAATTTGAAAAAGCTCTTGCAATGTAACCCCCAAAGAGAGTTTGCAGAAGTATCAATGCAATACCGATACTGTACTGATACCGAGGGAATTGGGACCAAAAATACTGATATCGGTACCAAACATAAAATATCAATACCGAACATCTCTAGGATTTGCCATAAGATCTGTTACAGTACACCTGAAAATAACCTAATAACTTAATGATCTCACTGCTGCAAGCCACCAGACAATAATTTCAATGGGCAAAAATTCCTGACTTACGGAATATTTTGAAAACAATTTAGCTGAAAGTCATTGGTGGGTCAACAACATTCAGTAAATTGTTTTCAAAATATTTAGCAGATCCTGAGCTATAACCATTGGAATATGGTTGTCTGCAAAAATTCAGTTGTCAGGCGGTTAACATGTTTCGAAAACAATAAAATGTACTGTTGAATATTTTGAACATAGTTAATTGGATGGGAAGACATTGCTGTCTTGAAGGAATTGCTTTCAGATTAGGCTATGTTTAGCCGTACCTCAAGTGGTAGATCAATACAGGCATAACAGGTGGTGTATCGATTGACAGAATTGAAAAAGTTAAAATCAGAATTCCCGTTTTTGTCATTTTCGTACGTTTTCAAATTTGCATTTCTCGCTTATTTTTTAATGTATGTTGTTTCTATTTATATGTGGGAGACGGAGTTTGTTTGTTTTTCATCTACTACATGTATATTAAAATTGTGTTGTCAACATGCAGACTTTTACCCTCAAATTTGTTCAAGAAAATAAATCAACTTTCTCATAGAAAATGTCCATTTGCAGTCATTGCAGTCAAAGAGAAGACTATTTTTTTTGCAAATTTACCACTGGAATGACTGGCTCGGTTATCGAGCCAGTCATTCCAGTGGTGAATTTGCAAAAATATTCTTCTCTTGGTCTGCAAACGGACATTTCTTAAGACCCACTGCTGAAGCTGTTTTTGGCTGATATGAGGGTTAAAGGGTTAATGGCTATGCTTCTATTACCCAGGAATCTGGTGAGGGCAGTGGGGGATATGGCAAAGAGATGTCCAAAGCGTTTATTGAAGCAGAGATGGAACTGTTCTCCAGACAGGCTAAGGAGGTCGATATCATCATCTCATCCGCACTCATTCCGGGAAAACCGGCGCCAAAGTTATTCACCAAGGTAAGCTATAGGAATCCTGGTTTGCTAGGTGGCAATATTTTAAAATGGCCACCATGTAGCCTGGGCCAATGCAACTATATATCACTTGGGCTAAATTACTAAGATGTAGTAAAAGCTCTACATACAGCTAGCCATCAGATAACAAGACAATGAAGGGATCTGATCTGCCACTCACGTCATAATCATATACGTCACTCAGTCAAGCAACTTTATTGTTTCATTATAACCACATTTTTGGTTTGGTAACCTTGATCCCTGAGTCCCCAAATCAAACATGTTCATTGGTACAGAAAGGGGAACCTCTCATCCGAGTTTGAACGTCAGTTATCGGACAATACACACAGATGGTAGGCTTGCGCGATTATTGCTTGGAGTGATTACGTTCGATTAGTTAAGAATAATTGTGATCATTACTTGAGTAATTTGAGGGGAGTTAATACTTCAGAATTTTTTCTGGTTCTACGCCAACTCATCCAAAATTCATAAATCTTCCCGGCCACCTCCGATTTCCGCAAAATTTCACACAAATGTTCATTTATAGAAATGATTGTGGCATGTAAAGTTTTACTGCCAAATTCCAATTTGTTAAAAAGATATAATTAATTAAAATCAAGGGGCGTGGCACTATTTGGCACTCGTGAATCATGTACATTGTGATGGAGCATTTTAAAATGCTAATAACTTTCTTAATTTTGAGGAGATTGATCTGTAAATTGCTATACTATGCAATTATTACATGGGGAATCAGAATATCAAGTCAACTTTAAGATATTTCTTATATTTACTGTAGTATTGATGTCTAAATATGGGTTTTTATGCAATTCCGAATGTATTTTAGCAGATTTTGTCATAGGATTACCATATTGGATTTTTTTATTTGATGGATTTTGAGGCCAAAATTGGTTTTATATATGTTTTTGGTATTCCGAGCTCAAATTTGGCATTTTTGAAGCTGTCGGATAAATGGTTTGGTGGCCATCTTGGATTATTTTCCATATATATATATATATATATATATATATATATATATATATATATATATATATAATATGTATATGTTGTTTGTGCTTGTTCCAGGAAATGATTGAAAGTATGAAACCGGGATCAGTTGTGGTCGATCTTGCTGCAGAGGCTGGCGGGAATTTTGAGACGACGAAACCGGGCCAGATATATGTACATAAGGATATCACTCATATAGGTTTAACGGATTTGCCAAGTCGACTTCCAACGCAATCCAGTACATTGTATTCAAATAACATATCAAAGTTCCTGCTGTCTATAGGTAGGAATTGAAGTGCGGGGCTCATTTAAGCCGGATGCAAGACATATATGTACAGTACAGCTGATAAATAACTTAGATTGTTTCCAAAACAAAGACCATACTGTCCAAACTTTGGACGTAATCTGATTAGAAGCCATTGCTGCCTACGGTTAGGCAGCAATGGCTGTATTCGACTGGGACATTTGTGTAGAGTAAACTTGCTCGTGCAGTTGCTAAAATGTTCTCTACGCAAACGAACAAGTCGAATACAAAAAGCCTAGCAGTATGGGGAAGGTTCAGGAACCGACAAAATCGCCTGAATTTTGCTATCTTGAAAGCAAAATCCAGCTTTTCTTGCTGTTTTCAGACACAGTGAATGCTAAATAATAGTAGAATGCAGCTCCTAATTCCCGCACTCAAATTTTGCATCACATGACTTACCTCACGAAACATGCCACACGTTTTGGCTCTGGCTTGTTTCGTGCTCTTATTTTTTCCCGGGAAATACCAGTCGAATTAAAAATATACTCTACGGAGCCAATATACTCTTTTCGCCAAGTTGAATATAGCCAATGGCTTCCAATCATTAAGTCCGAAATATTCTGTACTACCTAGCATGTTTCTTTTTGTTTAAGAAATATATTGTATATAGTTATTTCTTAGTTGCACTATGGGTATCACTTATGTATCCGGCGCTGGTCATGTGGGTGGCAGCATCGCCAATGTTAAGCTTTTATGTTTATCATGTTTATAGCAAGTGTTATCAGCTTGTGGGCGATTTCAAATTAAGTGTACCATGCTAGTCTCACGCTCACACATGATAAAAATTCAAATTTGTCCAATTCATAAAAACGACATGGAAATGAGATCTTCAGGGCATATGCTATTAACAACAAAAATTTTGGCGGTACCAGTAGCTTAATTAAAATCATCACTGAAATAGTGAGCTGTAATTGGTTGTCTAGAGGACATTTTGTTTAACAATAAGCAATCCAACTTTGATAATCATGTGGATCAGTAATGGTTCTCCATGTATCTTATACTCTTCTGTGCTAGTCATCAGATATTACTGAACACTTCTGAGTCTAATGTTTTTCATCTTTAAGCAAAAACACAGCTGTATTAAACCAAGATACATGTACATGTATAGTGAAACAAATATTTTCGGAAGCATGAGAAACCTATTTTGTCTTTAAATATTCTCTTAAAATTTGCAATAGTCTTATGATAGATTTTAATGCTGTTATGTACTGAGTAATGATGTTAGACTTTCATGCCGTAATCTAAGGAAAATGTGTAATGTGAGCTCTGACTAGATCACACATTGATTTGTTCTGGAGATGACAATTTGTTTAACACGTCATATGTCACGACAATACTTGAGCAAACAACGGTCAAGACTAATGCATAAGATATATCAGTGAGACATTTCCTTGTTTATTCATAGAATTAGCATGACAAATACAACAGGAACAAGAAAAGCAATGCTAGCATCATCACACGCAGCAACTGCAATCTTTCAATTCATCCTGGTCAAAATGTAGTAATATACCCTTACATGTACTTAGAGTAGCCCTCGTGTGTGGCTGATAATTTATAGTAGTCATGATTTTCTCTGGTATGTCATGTATGTGGCCAGGCGTATATCCATAATCTGTTTGTTGAAATTAGCAATCCGAATGAACATCTTTGTCAGCAATGTTAAGTACATGACCTTTAACATATGATGGAAAGCATTTCTGCTTTCTCACTCTGCCATCTATGTCAAACAGTGAACATCCAGATAACTATGAACACGAGGAGTATCTGTTGGCTTAAGATGAGGGGCTGATTGTTATAATGTTCTAATTGTTGGCTCAGTAGTAGTCTTTGATGTGCTATATTCTGCTTCATTGGCTGATATGGGAGAAGTTATATTTGCCTGAACAATTGCATACAAGGCTTGTCTGTCCTTGTCTCTACAAGAATTACTGATCATGTGGCTGATGTTAGCTTTGGTGTTTATACAAATCAGGTCTGCTGCTGGATTGTGTCAAATACCTTCAGAGCATTTCGTGTTCTCCACTTTCTTGAGTGCTGCAGAATTGATAGCCAGAGACAAGTGAAATATTTCCACAATTCTAGAATATGAACATGGACTTTTTCACATTGTTGAGGTGATACCCTGCTTTCACTGGTAGAACATTGCTTTACTGCTGCTTCTATTGACTTCACAAGGCTATGTTACAGTACACGCTTATGTACTAGTCAAGATGTTTTGTTCCTTTTATATTCTCTATTCTTATCTTTTGTTGAGGATTTTGTCCCTTTGGATATATTTGCTCATGAGTTCCTCATTGTAATATTATTTTCATCTCTGTATTCATGTCTTTGAAGCGTTTCATGCTAGCACTTTCTGGCAGACTCATTCACTCTGAAATCTTATTTTGCTTTTGTTTTCCTGGTGTCTTGCTGACCTTTCTTGCTGCTTCTCCATGTTGATTTTATGCTCATTGTTGACATGTCTTTCTATATTCTTGTATCCCACTCTAAATAGTCTTTATAGCTTTTTGGATCGATGTCTGATTGTCATGATGTATTTCGTACTTCTATCACACGTAGTCATTTCTGTAACTCTATCAACTAAAATTTGATTGGTAACATTAGCAGTTGTATACGTTCATAGTCCTGTCAAATTTGTACACAACCACAGTCAAATATTAAAAGCCTATATATTGAGTTAAGTGTGATGACTTGGATGTAATTGGATAACTGAAGCAATGTAATTTCATCTCCTATGCATGCACCTGCATATATGGTGTGCCTCAGTACCATGTAGAAAACAATGTGTCCTCTCCAGAACACCTGCTTCATGTATCCTACATGAGAAGCATGGGAGCATATAATCCTCATATTTAGTCAATATGATGCTTTCACATACTAGTGCTATGACTGTATATGCATACTACATGTAAAGAAAATATTCAAAATAATTTATGGGAATTTTTAACCTGAATATTGTATATTAGAATACTTTACAAAACAGGATATACATATTTTGTTCTGGAGAGGACATTTTGTTTAACATGTCAAAAAAAGATCATACATGGTCCTGTTAGAGGGCAGAATGTTGCTACCTTTAGAAACATATCATAGAATATTCCAATGAGTGTTTGATCTATCCATTACCCACTTGTCCTGGAGAGGACACACTTTTAGCGGAAAATCAACAGTCAATATTGTAACGGCTGGTAATTTAAAATCACATGCCGCCAAAACGACTTGTCATAACGTCATCAATTAGCTATGTCCTGTAGATAAGATCGAAAGGGTTTAAGTACCTATTTTCAATATACTGGATTGTTCTGGAGAGGACATAACATCTTCTATTTAATGGAAAACACATGGTATGCAAGAATAGCCACAAATTAGACATCACTGAACCGAATTACATGAAATAAGTTGCGTAATGTTCAGGGAACAGTGTATTACATCAGTGACCACCATAGTCACCTTATATGCACATTCATTGACCCATAAGATTGTTCAGAATACATAAAAACATGAAATGAGACTAAAATGATGTTAAAACTGATGTAAATGTTAGAATAGAGCAAAAGTTATTGGTAGAATTCTGTAAAAATCCTCATGGTGCTTCTTCGGCATAACATTCATCAGACAGGATCAGCCAAAATATAATATGACTAGTAACTAATCTACCAGACTGATGAAAGTATTTAGGGGTGTAACGATCCATCGGTGCATCGATGCATGACGATCCTTTGTCACATGATACGAGTACGATCCACGCACACATGTATCGTGATACTACATACTTTTCTAAAATAGAGCATCTGTACGAGTACTCGGCTTTGATTCTCAGACATTTAATTTGGACTCGGGTGCATTAATAAGTAGAATTACCGCATATTACAATTGGCAGTTCTGATTGAGTAGGTATACGGTAGATTTTGAACACCTAAATTTAGTAACCGATTACTCGCTGGACTTGAGAAAAAAAATGGACATTTTAAAACAAAGAAGTTAGCGAAATGCGTCATTAAAGATCGTAGCCAAGTAATCTGTTTGACTTTAAAGTGTGTTGTTTATGATAGAAATTTTATTCCCACCATAATACAGACTCACAATGTGTGCTATGCTGTCTTACTAGATGTTATTTAGGCCAATTTGAGGCTTAAAAATTCTCGAGGCGATGAATATTGAATACTATAAAATCTACCAGTCTGCTCCACACACTCACTATGTTGGCCTGGTTCCTGGCAGCCCAATACACATTACTCAAAATATTGCACACAAAATTACCGAAAGGCCTGCCCAAATTGTGTCAGTTATGCAAATGTTTTTAAAATGATTTAAGTCATAGCGCAGCAAATGTTAATTTGGCAATAATATACATCTATGACCGTTCAAAGATAGCCCCCGGCAAGCATAATCTTTTCGTCACGTAGTGGGAAGAAAATTAGAGGGTGTGTCTTGAAACAACCAATCCATGAATGCCTCGCCTCCACTTTGTAGAGAACTAATAAATATTCATTACCACGAAATATTATAATGTCCAAAATGGATGCCAAAAAGAAATTCGGTTGTCATTTTTCCCAGGACATTTCTCGTTATTTATGTCAGCAAATCTTGAAAAATGATTGAATCTGGTTGCTAACATCTCGTATAATAAGAGAGGCGATAATACTTTTGTAGAAATCTGACTGATTTGAGAAAGATTGAAACAGATAGAAGAACTGGTACCGTGAGACGATTGCAATCTAACTAGTGCCGTTTCAGAGACAAGTTCCCTGTCCGCCTGTGTGTGCTAATATGGTAATCGGTTATTTTCGCATTCACAAGTTCCTTACTCTATGTAAATGAACACAGCCGATTTATTTTATAAAACTTGCGAGTTATATCCACAGTAACCTACTACCGGGACATTCGCAGATCCCATTTTAAGCAATATTCCCCACTATTTTAATACAGTTCATTGATAGTAATTATACTTTATTGCTTCAATCATAATCAATAAACCAGGTTCACAATAATAGTTTGCATAGTAGTAATAGACACAGTCCTCCTGGAGTCCATAGAACCTTTACACATTTGTATAATATGTACACTTTGCCAAGGACGATGCATTTGGTGTACATCTAAGCTCTGCAAAATGTATCGTGATACATATCATGATACATTCTGGGTATCGCGATATGTATCGCGATACAATTTTTCAGTATCATTACACCCCTAGTCATATTTGCTAAAATGCACACTTAACTTGAAATTGTAACATATATATTTCAGGATTGTTTAGCCCTCATAGAACACAACCTTGGTCTTTTTGTGTTTTCAATGCTAAGTTTTTGCCAGTGCAAGTTTGCAGCTTATGTCTCGTTCATGTCAGTAATGGACTAATAGTCAAACCTAATTGAACTTAGGTACATGGTTGTTTACATGTATCATGCCATGCATGAGTATGCAGGATGATGATAGCACGGTAACCAGGTTAACTAAGGCTTTAACACTCATGTCAGCCAAAAATGGCTTCGGCAGTCGTCTTGAGAAATGTCAATTTGCAGACCAAAAGAAGACTATTTTTGAAAACTTACCATTGGAATGACTGGCTCGATAACAAAAATAGTCTTCTTGGTCTGCAAATGGACATTTTCTATGAGAAAATTGAAATTTTGTTAAATAACTTTCTAGTGTTAAAGGGTTAGTCACTACGAAAACTCAATGTTAAATTTTTAGACCACCTGTCTAGAATGCCGAGTGAGCTTATGCCATGGCGACTCCGGCGTTGGCAAATCCCTGAAAAAGTGTATTCTTTCTGATATGAAACTTATTCTGTTGAATATTTTGAAATTAATTTGACTGGAAGCCATTGCTGCCTAAAGCTTTCAGTCAAATTAATTTCAAAATATACAACAGTTCCTGTGTGGTAGTGCTGAAAATTAGATATTAGGTATTCATCATTGAATGAGTTAAAGCGTTCAAGAACAGATCTATGACATATTCTATACATGTTGTGTTGAATACTGAACATTTTGAAACTAAATTGACTGTGAGCTGTTGCGTACAGTTGAAGTTTCTATTGTCATATATCTTATTGTTCTGTAGGAGAGAAGGAGCATTTCAACATCAACTTGGAAGATGAAGTCGTCAGAGGATCAATTATCCTGCATAAGGTATGTCCTGTAATACATTGCATTGCCGTGTCTTGGAATTTGCCCTACTGGGAGCAAGTAAATATAAGACCAGGAGAGGTCATCGCATAGATATGTTAAGCGTGTTGCAAAGCGACTTAAAACATGGCTAGGTACACTCGGATCAAGAATGGACCTGAGGAAGCTAATGATTTTGTTTGAGGACATGACACAGTGGTCAAAAGTGAAGAACTGATTGCAGCTGTAGGATGTTTTACTACTACAGCCGCAGAATACAGTAATCATATATACTGTATCATACACATGGCTCCGGATAATCATAAGCGGAGACTTTGCAACCAAAGACAGGCCTGGAAATAAGTTTGTCAACGGTGTCTGACACATTGTCAGGCACCAGCTACTTACATGTCGTGCAGGACATTCAGAATTTGCTGCCTGCCAAGACTATTCTACTTTCTACACAGTACTTGAACTTGTTATAAACATACATGCCAAAAATTAACTGAACCAGTGTCATACTGTAATTATTAACATACAAGTTAAGTAGCTGAATATTTTATGGCTTTGTCAACACTTGTATGCAGCCTCTTTTGGTTGACATTGCATCTACTGTGACTGTTTAAATCGTTACCTGACAAAATGTCAGGTACCTTAACAGTTGTGCCTGACATGTAATAGTTTCATGCCTGACAATGTCCTTGACAGGCGTCGTATTTCCGGGCTTGCAAAGAGACTCGAATACACATGTACATGGTACTACCTAGAAAAACATGGCACTAAAATGACTTACACATTTGTGAAGACATGTACTTCATTGTACATGTATATACATATTGTGTATACATTGTATATATAAGTTTAAATGTGTATTGATCATAACAATATGCACGGCCTGTCAGTTTGTGGTATTTTCATCCTAAAATGTGACGTTTGTTTCATCCAATCAGAATTTGTGAATCGTCATTTCATTGGACATTCATACTAGTCTCGGCCAATCAACTAATTTGGTAAAGAAAATTTCAATTCCTCATGATCACTACAGAAACCTTGAGTGGTAAAAAGTTAAGTGTAATTTAGTTCTTGACTGGGCCCTGTACTATGTTCAGGGCTCGATTTTAACACTAACGCATTAACCCAAGGATAGTAGAATTTCACACAGATTAGTAAAACTACACGTGCGCTAACCTGTCTGGGTTAGTAATGCTCTCAAAAGAGGAAATACGAAAAAGCACTTATAATGTTATTATGTTCAGTACCAACCAAAAATTTATAAAAGAACAGATTTTCTGCTAGCTTCAATGCTTTATTGAATATTTTGAAATTAATTTGTTCGGAAAGTCGTTGATGCCTTAGGCAACAATGGCTTTCCGGAAAAATTATTTTCAAAATATTCAACAGCTCTGTGTGATTGCCGTGACAATGAGTTTTATATAGGGATTCATCGGTGAATGGATTAAAGAAGTGATCAGCTTTGAGCTTACAATCATTGGGTTAGTGAAATTTGCTGCGGGATAGTAAAATCAATGATGGGTTAGTAGAAAGAATCCTTAAAATCTACCCCTGTACGTTTGAATTATCTTTGCAGGGCAAATTACTTTGGCCACCTCCACCACCCAAAGAGGTACCAGTAGTGGCAGCAGCAGCAGCGGTAGTGAAAGAACCGCCTCCACCACCAAACCACTTTACTATAACACTGAAGGACTCCTTTATGTACACAGCAGGTCTATCTGGAATTTTGGGTAAGTTTTTGTCATGGCACTTGCTGCGGATTTGATTAGTAATTTGACTAAGGCTGTGTTCTCACAGGGACTTAATCCAGAGTAATGCAATACTTAAGTATGAGGTTATTCTGGATTAACTCTGTAGTGAGAGGACAGCCGAAGTTGTTTCTGACTAAGACAGCAACAACTTTGTCAAATTTGTTATTCAAACAATCGCCTGGCTTTTGATATAGTTATGTAATTATGTTTGGAACATGTAGAGTGAGCATAGACCTATATATGTTTTCTCGCCAAGACGCTTTCTCGCCAAGAATTAAAGAAAGTTACCATGTTATTGGCGGAGCGTTCATTTAGGCTTCTGCGATAGCAACAACTTATGTACAGTCAAATTTATAGACTTACTGAACAGTATTGAAGTATGCGCTGTCGAGCGTACCACCGTGAGTGCATATTATGTGCTCATGCCATAAGACGTGGCTTACAAATGACCAGTGATACGTGCAGACAGGAACTTTTTGTTTGTGAAATAGACTCAACTAATATGGCGTCCAATTCAACAAATATGGAGTCAAGTCATTGCATGCTAGATAAATTGTACATAGTGGTGTTCCGATTAATCGATTTGATCGATGATTGATTGGTTTGTATGTTCAACCAATCAGATCGATCATGATTTGAGAGATCGATTTTGGGTGTTTATAATATATTCTTAGTGGTCAAGCTAGAAAACGAATACTTTTTGGAAAAGAATTTAAATTTAATTGTTCGAATTATATAGAGTATTACTCCTTAGTCTAAGACACTAATTCTTTCAGCACTGAAATAGTATGTTAATTTCAAAGCAACCATACCAATAACATGTAGCAACAGCTTCCAGTCAAATTAGTTTCAAAATATTTGACAGATTATTTCTTAAATTAGTAAGAATCTGTCATACCTGCGACATGGTTTGACAGGGGTAATTATCCTTGAACATGCTATAATTACTGCTTTCAAAATCGGTAAAAAATGAGAACCAGTTATGATCAATCATTAATTGATCATCGTTTAGTATATAAAACCAATCATCGATCACAAAAATAGAAGCAATTCCCAGCACTAATTATACAGTAATCAATAGACATGTCATATCTGATGCAAGTGTTTCTCTCGTTAATGGATCACGATAGCCTTTACCTTTTAACCATTTAACCCTCATATCAGCCAAAACAGCTCCTGCCAGTGGTCTTGAGAAATGTCCATTTGCAGACCAAGAGGATTATTTTTTTTAATTTACCACTGGAACGACTGGCTTGATAATTGAGCCAGTTATTCCAGTGGTAAATTTTCAAAAATAGTCTTCTCTTGGTCTACAAATGGACATTTTATATGAGAAAATTAAAATTTTCTTTGTACAAATTTAAGGGTTAAAGGGATAATGACTAAATTTGCTCAAGAAAATACATTATTTATTAAGAAAATTATCTAACCAGTCATTCCAGTGGTAAATTTTCAAATATAATGGACTCTTGGACTGCAAATGTAAATACCACAAGACCGGTGTCTCCGTGAAAGGGTTAATAATGAAAATTAACCATGTGAAAACACAACGGCGTGCAAAATTTACAGACCACTGTCCATGCAGGCTAATGGGGTTTCCAGGTTTATTTACACGTCACTGTCGCTGTAGGCGAATGGGTGATCCAGGTTTATTTAGGGGTCACTGTTCCTGCAGGTTAATGGGTGATCCAGGTTTATTTACAGGCCATGGTCCCTGCAGGCTAATGCGTGGACCAAATTTATTTACAGGCCACTGTCCCTGAAGGCTAATGGGTCATCCGGGTTTATTTTTGGGTCACTGTCCCTGTAGGCTAATGGGCCATCCTGCTTAATTTATGGGTCACTGTCCATGCAGCCTAATGGATGACTGATCCGAATTCCAATTGGGGCCAGTGGTTTTGTGCGATAAAGGAAAATGAAGGGAGTTCGTGGAATTGATAATTTGAAACAGAAAAGTGATTTTCAAATGGAAATCAAAATATATTGTAAATTGAAACGGAAATTAACATGTTAACGGCATTTTCTTTCAGAACGTGAGACATTCTCGTGTAAAACTTTGGATTTTTACCCACCCATGTCTTTTTCACCCTCACATTGTACTGTATTGTCATACTAATAACACAATGCACAACACAAATTTGACTGATTTATTGATTTTAGTACATGTAAGTGTATATGTACATGTAGCTTAGATGATGAAGCTTGCGAGACGTAAGTGAAACGGAATCGGCAATTTTGTGAAATGGAAAATGTTGAAACATGAAAACCACTGTCTGTGTTCAAAATATGTCATGTATGTTTCTTTCTTCCCAGGTCTTGGTATGGCATCACCAAATGCTGCGTTTACAACAATGGTGACGACATTCGGCTTGGCCGGAATTGTTGGTATGTACAGAGCACGAGAGACAACATGACCTTTTACATGTATGATTTCTAAAACTGTTTTGAGCACTAAATATTTTGCGACTTGAGATACATTTGGAATGTGCTTGTAAGTTTGTAACTAATATTTTTTTGTGTAGAAATTATTTATGTTAGAAATGTTGACACGTTAACCTTTTAACATCATCTCAGTCGAAAACAGCTACAGTGGTCTTGAGAAATGTCCATTCGCAGACCATGCGAGGATTATTTTTTTGAAAATTTACCACTGGAATGACTGGCTCGATAACCGAGCCAGTCATTCCAGTGGTAAGTTTTCAAAAATAGTCTTCTCTTGGTCTACAGATAGACAATATTCTATGAGAAAATTTAAATTTTCATGCACCAATTTGAGTGTTAGTGGGTTAATAGTCATGCTCGTCAAAATCAGCCTTTATAGTGGTTTTGTGAAATGTCCATGCGCAGTCTCAGACATGTAAGAGAAGGCTGTACTTTATCACTGGAATGCTTGGCTTGATAACAGAGGCCATCAAGTGATAAAGTTTGAAAAAAAGCCTTTACCCGCCTGCCAGAGAACTGTTATTCTTGTTTGCATAGCAACAAGAGATACATTGCATTTTTGCGTGGAGAAATCTCAGAGTTTTCTTTGTTTTTTTCTGTGTGCCTATTTGCTGTTTCGTTTACTTGAATTACTGGATTTAACTATGGAAGGAGTTTCTGATTCTCAGGTCGTATTCTTTCTTGTTATTTATTTAGCTATATGGAGACTTATGTCTCTGAAATTTTGTCTGTGTTGCATGTCCCATTTTCTGACCCCGGAACTGGGACGAAATATGCCGGATAAGATCGGCTCCTTTAAATCCCAACATTGCAACAGTGCCCAGTCAAATTAGTTTCAAAATATTTAACAGAATGGTTATTAAGTGGTAAAGACATACAATGCATAGACTTTTAAAAGTTCATGATGGACTTAGCTACATCATTCATTAGACATTTTGATCATGACGTCATCCTACATGTGATGTAATTCATTATGACATCATATACTTGAGTGACAGATTGGGTGCATCCATTATAAAATGTTACTAATAGTTCTAAATGGTTTTTAGCTCACCTGGCCTGAAGGGCCAAGTGAGCTTATGCCGTGGTGACTGACCATCCATCAACTTTTGCTTTAAAACAGTACTCATTAACCACTTGGCCGATTACAATCAAATTTGGTTAGAAGTACCCTCTGGTCGTAGGCTCCAGAACATCCATTCAGAATTTTGATTCATAAATTTTTTGGGTGAAAATCTTAGATTTTATAAAAAATGTACCGGATATTGTCAAATTGCTACGCCTCCTTAGCTGCATGACATATTTCAACCACATTTCACTAGATGGATTCTATGGTGGTAGGCTCTAGAAATTCTATTCAGAATTTTGATTGATCATTTTTTTGGGTGACCATCCTGGATTTTCCGAAAATTATCCATCATATCTATTTAAATGCAAATGGTTCAAATGCTAATGGTCCAGGTGAGCGCCACAGGCCCTTGGGCCTCTTGTTTTTACATATTACCGTCTCTGTATTCATTCTTCTGTTCTTGTATATTTCCAGGTTACCACACAGTATGGGGCGTAACTCCTGCCCTCCACTCTCCACTAATGTCTGTCACGAACGCCATCTCTGGGATCACAGCCGTTGGTGGTCTGCTTCTCATGGGTGGCGGCTACATGCCAACAGATACAGCCCAGACGCTTGCCGCACTCGCAGCATTCATCTCGGCCATCAATATTGGTGGTGGTTTCGTCGTTACAAAGCGCATGTTGGACATGTTTAAGCGACCAAGTGAGTGAATAAACATCTGAGTGCTCTGACTATGGGTGGTCCAACACCGAGTTGTCCTCATCTAACTGCTTCTTAGATAGGTGCTTAGCTTTTGTCGAGCCCTATGTGAAGTGTAGTATTCCGCAACTTAGCCATCTGAATGACGTCCAGTGTCCAACATCCAAGAATCCATTTCTAACTATGCCCATGAGACACGCCGCCCACTTTGTTACACGTACATTGTATTGGAATCGATTTATAATTATATACATGTACTTTGAGTTTATGGTAATTATACATGTACATGTAAGCTGTTGAATATTTTGAAACTAATTTCATGGAAGGCTTTGCTGCCTATGGTCAAATTAGTTTCAACAGACATGACAGAATGTTTATTAACCCTTTCACGATGAAGCCGGCCAAAACCGGCCTCTGTATTGGTCTTGTGGAATGTCCATTTGTAGGCCAAGTGAAGACTATTTTTGAAAATTTCCCACTGGAATGAGTGGCTCGATAAATGAGCCAGTCATTCCAGTGGGAAATTTTCAAAAATAGTCTTCTCTTGGCCTGCAAATGGACATTCAATAAATAAATATTTTAATTTTTTGAAAAAATTTCGTCATTAAAGGGTTAAATGATAACTCCATCAAGGTCATACAATTCTTAGAGTTCATGACAAAGTTTTCGATCTGTTGGCGCTACATGTGCACGTTGGACATCAATAAGATTTGCTATGCCCACCTGAAAGGTGGATAGTTACCTATAGTTCGCTGGTACCCGACTCCACATTGAATGGACCTTTCGATTTTTAGCCATGCCCCGCCCATCACTAGCTAAGCTCCACCCATACCTCACCGTGTTGGGATTGATCGATCCCCCAAATGGCCTAGCTATCAATTTCCTGAAAACTATACAGGGAAGCTGTTGAATATTTTGTAACTAATTTGACTTAAAATAGTAAAAGCAAAGAATGTGTACAACAACGCATAGACCGTCTTCAAATATGCGTTCGTGACGTACTTATCGGCGTCATTCATGATGTCATTCTACACATCACGCAGTTCCTTATGACATCATATGATAGGTGGGTACTCTGGAAAGCTGAATTGCTGTTGTAGTAAATTTAGAGCTGGACACCAGTCTTGATTAACCCTTTCTGTCCTCTGCTTTAATGGCAAACGAAAATGGATAATTTTTGTCCGATAAGATTTCAAAAAGTGCTCATATGGGATAAAGTGGGAAGCAAATAGACCTTTCCGGTTTTAGCTATGCCCCGCCCATCTCTAGCTAAGCTCCACCCACACCACGCTCGTGTTGGGATCGATTGAGCTCTGAACACCCTCACTCAATTTAAAAAAAACTACAGGTAAGCTGTTAAAAACGGCCAGTCAAATTAGTTTCAAAATATTCAACAGCATGTTTATTAAATAGCAAAGAATTACAAAGACATAGAATTCATACGTGTCGGACCATTTGAGATTTGATGATGATCTATATGGAACCCTTTGTGACGTAATGATTATGACACCATCATACACGCGCTAAACTGATTATGATGTCATACGAGGTCTGATGATGGATGGATACTCTGGAAAGGCGAATTGGTCTTGGGAACAATGACATACAATAGGAAACTACAATGTCATCAAACCTAAATAATTTAGTGACATTTATTCGTGGCAAGCGAGGGGTGCCAGCCATTTTGAGCATTACGCAAATTTTGTACTAACCATTTACGACTGAACTCGGGTGCTTGGTAAACTATAGTTACGTAACTAGCTAGTTAACTATTTTAAAATCGCCTGCTATCTAGCTAACTAGCTACATAACTATGGTTAGCCAGTCAAACTTGATGATAGCTGCTGGTTTTGTTATTAGCCGTTTCAGTGCTGAAGTTCATGTACATGCACAGCAATTTTATAGAACACATGTACCGGTAGGCTGTTGAATATTTTGACAATAATTTGACTTTAATCATCTGCGGTAAAATGTCTCAAACTACAATACAGCTGAGAAATAACGAAATCATTTTCAAAACAAAATAAAATGTATTGTTGAATATTGTGAACATAATGTACCTTTCCAGTTTGAGCTATGCCCCGCCCATCTCTAGCTTCGCTCCACCCACACCACACTCGTCGATCGATCCCCGAACACCCTGGTTATCAATTTCAGGAAACTACAGGTAGGCTGTTAAATATTTTGAAACTAATTTTAGTGTTGGTCCGAATAATCGATTTGATCGATGATTGATTGGTTTGTATGTTCAACCAACAGATCGATCATGATTTCAGAAATCAATTTTGGTTGTTTATAAATTGACTTTATTAATATATTTCAACTTGTCAAGCTAGAAAACGAATACTTTTTGGAAAAGAATTTAAATTTAATTGTTAGAACTACAAATGTATATAGCATTACTCCTTAGTCTACGACACTAATTCTTTCAACACTGAAATAGTATGTTAATTTCAAAGCAACCATACCAATAACATGTTGAATATTTTGAAACTTATTTGACTGGAAGCTGTTGCTGCCTAAGGCTGCAACAACTTCCAGTCAAATTAGTTTCAAAATATTCAATAAATTATTTCTTAAATTATTAAGAATCTGTCATACCAGCGACTTTGTTTGAAATGGGTAGTTATCCTTGAACATGCTATAATTACTGCATTCAAAATTGGTAAAAAATGAGAACCAGTTATGATCAATCATTAATTGATCATCGTTTAGTATATAAAACCAATCATCGATCACAAAAATAGAACCAATTCCCAACACTAACTAATTTGACTGACAGCAACAGCGTCCAGTCAAATTAGTTTGAAAAGCATCCAGTCAAATTAGTTTCAAAATATTCAACAGAATGTTTACTAAATGGTAAAAACATACAATTCGTACAACTTGTCGGACTATTAAGTTGTAAAGACGGACTATATCGAGTCATTCATGACACCATGATTATGACATCATGCTACACATCACGTAGTTGATTATGACATCATGCTACACATCACGTAGTTGATTATGACATCATGCTACACATCACGTAGTTGATTATGACATCATGCTACACATCACGTAGTTGATTATGACATCATGCTACACATCACGTAGTTGATTATGACATCATGCTACACATCACGTAGTTGATTATGACATCATGCTACACATCACGTAGTTGATTATGACATAATGCTACACATCACGTAGTTGATTATGACATCATGCTACACATCACGTAGTTGATTATGACATAATGCTACACATCACGTAGTTGATTATGACATCATGCTACACATCACGTAGTTGATTATGACATATGATGGATGGATAAAATAGAAAGGTGAATTGGATTGGAACTAGGCAGCAATGTTTTCCAAACTAATTGTGTTCAAAGTTCAAAATAGTTAACTAATGCTGTAGGTATCTGTTTTGTTTGGAAATTGTAACTTGTTTATGAGGTGTACTGTAGCCGTAGTCCTAACGCTTTTTCTGCTCAAATTTTCTCATATTTGCGGTCGGTTATATTTTGAAAATTTACCACTAGATTGACTGGCTCGGTAATCGAATCAGCCATTCCAGTCATAAATTTTCAAAATAGGGTTCCTCTTTCTGCAAATGGCAGGCTTGTGCGATTATTGCGTTGAGTGATCGTGATCCATTATTAAAAAATAATCGTGATTACTTGATTAATTAGCATGGATACAAATTACCAAGACATAGCAACAAAAGAATATCAATGACCAAAATTGCAATGGTGTTTAGAAAAGTCCATTTGCAGGGCAAGAGAAAATTATTTTTGAAAATGTATCACTGGAATGCCTGACTCGATCCTCGAGCCAGGCATTCCAGTAATACATTTTCAAAAATAGTCTTCTCTTGCCCTGCAAATGGACATACATTCACTAAGCAAAATGTCATTTTTCATGACCGATCGCATTAAAAAGTAATTGAAAGTTAGGTTTTGAAATATTTTAAGCAATAGAAAATAGTCAGGATTATTTAATTTTTAATCATATAAATTCACGATTTAAAACATAATCGCGATTTTCGATTTAATCACGTAATCACGCAAGCCTAGCTAATGGCCATTCCACAATACAAGTGCAAGGACGGTTTTGGTCGGCTTGCCCTTTAGAAGTGTTAATCCGTGTGTTTATCATTCCCTGGATGATCTGTACTTGTTTGTTTTACAGCTGATCCTCCTGAGTATAACTACTTGTATGGAATCCCTGCCGCCACGTTCCTCGCCGGCTACGCATATGCTGCCCAGGGAGGATACCCTGATATCCATCAGATGGCATACCTCGCCGCTTCATTGTGCTGCGTCGGAGCATTAACAGGCCTCTCCTCTCAAACAACTTCAAGATTAGGTATGACAGTGTGTGTGTGTGCGTGCGTGCGTGCGTGTGTGTGTGAGCGCGCATGTTTGTGCACACATGGGTGCGATTGAGTATGCATGTGTGCGTTTGAGCATGCAGCAAAGCAACAAATCCACATGCACATAAATTGACATAACATATCAGCCAGAAATGTACAGCCACCCAAGATTACAAATGCACATTCACCAGCCCTTTTTTACCTGAATCGTGCATGTTAAAAGGCTGTATTTCGACCCCTGACATGCATACATGGGTGCATCATATGTACAGGGTTCCACAATCTTGAAATTCCTTGAAAAAATATATAGCAAGTCCTTGAATTTAGCCAGAATTGAAAATTTCCTTGGAAATCCCCCATGATTTTGTCATTCCTCGGCTAACGGCAGACCTAGTATATGAAAATATATCAATTAATATAATAAGTGTTTTAATCACAGTTTGTAATTAAGAAATTAGTGTAATCTCATGTTTCTAAAATGTTGTAATTAAAATGTGATAATAAAGAATTACATGTATATGGGAGGAACAGATCACTAGAATAGGATGTAAAGCGTTAAAAAAGTCCTTGAAAAAAAATCTTTGTTGACCATAAAAATTATTGAAAAGGCCTTTATTTCGATTTCCAAAAACCTGTGGAAACCCTGGAGATTGTAAGTCTGTGTAGGTGTGTGCATGTATGCGTGCAAGCAGGTGTGCGAGTCGTGCACCAAAATATAAACATGGGTTTATTTGTGAAATTTCCAAGGCCAAATAAAATATATTCGAGTATGTTGTGGGTGGTTTTGGGGTTTCTTTTACCATGTTTTTGTTGAATTATATGTGTCAAATGACATGAATTAAGATGGAAAATATGATAAAAATACAGAAAATTCAATAAATCCAGCAGTGAACATCTTCTGGTTAGAAATATTGAGGTAGCAACATTTTTGGAGCAGGTAGGGCACAGCTATTGCTGCAGGTAGGTACAGAATAGGAAACATACATATGATTTTTTTGTCCTAATTTCTCTTAGGAAATACTTTGGGGATGATCGGTGTGACATCCGGCATTGCTGCGACACTGGGCATGCTAAAGCCCACCCCGGAAACATTCGCACAGATGGCCATGTGTATGGGCCTTGGTGAGTATAGGATATTGCCACAAGGGTAACAGAAACATGTTCAGAACACCCTATATTATTCTACTTCGAATAATACTTACCAGATGTACTATTATGATAATGTCTGTTATCTAGTCTAGCTCAAAATAAACAATTAAAAACTCTGCACTCTCCTGGTCCTGCCCATACTGTGTCCGGGAATTACCATAGTACCGAGTCAATTCCCAATCACAGTCAGATTCGTCTATTTTGCGACTTGAGAAAGTCACGTTTTTGTAGCTCGTAAAATTTTCAATTTTAATACGAATATAAGCGTTATTGGAGTGCGTCATTGCTGGCATCATGGAAGACAAAGGGAAATCATCACAGGGGCAGGTTGTATCAATCTAGAATTTATACATTCGTGCCATAATGACTGTTTCCTTAAATTGGCACATTATTCTAAAATGGTAGCCATTGTTGGGGAGTCGCTCGGTACCCGTTAACTTGTTAGCTCACCTGGCCAGAATGGCCAAGTGAGCTTATGCCATGGCGACCGTCCGGCGTCTGTCCGTCGTCCGTCTGTCCGTCCGTCCGTCTGTCCGTCTGTCAACTTTTTCCTTTAAACGACTTCTTCTCAAGAACCACTAGGCCGATATCAATTATCTTTGGCAGGAAGTATCCTTAGGGCATAGGGATCCAAGTTTGTTCAAACGAAGCCGATCAGCGAATTTGGCCGGTGGCCAATTTGGATTTCGGCCGATTTTAAGAAATGTCTTTATAAATCATCTCCGAAACCGCTTGGTGGATTGAAGCAAATCCCATGAAATATGATCTAGGGCAAGAGCTGAACCAAGTTTGTTCAAGGGAACTTGATTGGCCAAATGGTTCAGCGGCCATTTTGGTTGACCTAGTTTTAGCGAAAATGACTTCTCCAGAACCGCTGAAGGGATCAGGCCGAAATTTGGCAGATATGATTAGGGACTAAAGGCCATTAAAGTTTGTTCAAGGGAAGTTAATCCGTCAAAAAACATGGTGCAGTCGGCCAATCAAAATACAGCATGTTTGGCGGCCATATTGGATTTTTTTATTTGATGGATTTTGAGGCTGAAATTGGTTTTATATAGGTTTTTTGGGTATTCTGATCACAAATTTGCAATTTTCAAAGCTGTCGGATAACCGGTTTGGTGGCCATCTTCGATCATTTTCCCGCCAAAAGCTCCCATACTAAAGCAATGGGAAATTTAAAATGTCTACTTTTCGAGAACTTATGGGACGATTTCAATCATATTTGGCAGGAAGCATCCTTAGGTTGTAGAGATTCAAATTTGTTCAAACGAAGCTGATTGTCCAATTTGGCCGGTGGCCATCTTGATTTTTGGCCGATTTTTTGAAACGGCTTTAAAAATCTTCTCCGAAACCGCTTGGTGGATTGAAACAAACCCCATGAAATATGATCTAGGACAAGAGCTGAACCAAGTTTGTTCAAGGGAACTTGATTGGTCAAATGGTTCGGCGACCATTTTGGTTGACCTGGTTTTAGCCAAAACAGCTCCAGAACCGCTGAAGGGATCGAAATTTGGTAGATCTAATTAGGGATTAAGGGCCATTAAAGTTTATTCAAGGGAAGTTGATCCATTAAAAAAACATGGCCGCAGTGGGCCAATCAAAATACAGCATGTTTGGCGGCCATATTGGATTTTTTTATTTGATCGATTTTGAAGCAAAAATTTGTTTAGTACAGGGTTATGAGTATGCTGATTTCAACCATGCCATTTCTGAATCTATCAGATAAACGGTTTGGCGGCATGTAGTAAAATTGGCATTTAGTACAGGTGGTCTTTATAGCATGTTTAACTGCATTCTAAAACCCTTGAAATCATTTGACAGAGTGACCAAACTCACTTAGCAGCAGTTGTTCACTAGTTCAAAATAATAATTTGACTGAAAGTCATTGCTGCCTTAGAATGCAACAACTTTCTGTCAAATAAATATCAAAATATTCAAAGTCATATATGTCAGCATACACAATACATAGCTTAGATATTTAACCAGCATAGGAAAACATTTAATCTTGTAATTTAAAACCACAACTCTAATTCTCAGGATTGAAATGAAATTAATACCCTGTGAGGTAGTGAGCTGATGAAGTGTGCCATATTCACATACTGATTCTAAAAGATTTATTTAATTAATTCATCATTAACCCTTTAACACTCATATCAGCCAAAAACGGCTTTTGCAGTGGTCGTGAGAAATGTCCATTTGCCGACTAAAAGAAGACGGTTTTTGAAAATTTACCACTGGAATGACTGGCTCGATAACCGAGCCAATCATTCCAGTGATAAATTTTCAAAAATAGTCTTCTCTTGGTCTGCAAGTGGACATTTTCTTTGAGAAAATTTAAATCGTCTTGAATAAATTTGAGGGTTAAAGGGTTAAAGCCAATTAATTCTAGCAATGAATTTAGTTGAGTATTGCGTTATTCACAAATTTTGTTGGATAGCATGTAGCATGGTGACGGACATTTTGAAAATGGTTTTGCTGATGATGTCTGTTACTGTCAAGTGCAGCAACAGTTTTCAGCATGACTATTCAACCCTTGTCACACCAATGTATAGAGATTAATTGTTACAAAGCCAGTATTAGAAAGGCTGGTGTACAGTTTGTAAACACCATTGCTGAAGACCATTGCTGTCATAGACAGTGCTGTTGCTGTTATACAATTGACAGCAATAGCTTACACAACAGCTGTTAAGCAACAGCTTAGCGCATTATTTCCGGTTAAATGCGTTAATAAGATTGGCTTCTTATCAATTTATTGTTATTAGCTCACCGGGCTATAGATATCAAAGGACACAATATCTTACCTATTTTGGTAGGTTAGGAAAACGGTTAACCCTTTAGCCATCATATCAGCCAAAACGGCTTAGGCAGTGGTCTTGAGAAATGTTCATTTGCAGACCAAATGAAGACTTTTTGAAAATTTTACCATTGGAATTACGGACTCTTTTTAATGAGCCAGTCATTCCAGTGGTAAATTTTCAAAAATAGTCTTGGTCTGCAAATAGACATTTTCTATGAGAAGATTGAACTTTTCTTAAATTCAATGGTTAAATGGTTAATTAATGTGCAATTGGAGTTTTATTTCCACCATCCATTGACATATGACAGCTTTTATTACCATAATAGATAAAAACTAAATTAACAGGTTAACCTTTTCCCTGCAACTGCTGCCTAAATATTTAAGATATGTATTGTGTACTCTGATACCTATACTGTTAAAATATTTTGAAATGTATTTGTTTCATTGAAAGTTGTTGCTGCCTTAGTCAGCTATGATTTTTCAAATTATTTTTTAAATAAACTGCAGCATCGCGAACTTGGCCATTCAGCAAGATGTACATGTGTTAAAAGGATGGTTTGGAATATACTCAGTTGAACCTGCTATAAAGACCATCTGTATTAACCCTTCTTAAATTAGTTTAACGGAAAGCCAATGTTGCCTAAGGCACAACGGCTTCGCGTCAAATTAATTTCAAAATATTCAACAAAATAAGTTTTATATCATAAAGAATATACTTTTTCCGGGATTTATGGGTGAAAGGGTTAAGAGACCACCTGCCTTAAAGACTATTTTCTTCATTTGCTAAATGCAATTAAGCAATGTATTTGAAACTTTATTAGCCCTGTAATGGTCAAACCAGCGAAGGAATGTCGATTTGCAGGCCAGCATGAGTATTTTTGAAAATTTACCACTGGAATGACTGGCTCGATAATCAAGCCAGTCATTCCAGTGATATATTTTCAAAATGCTCCATATCTTGGCCTGCAAATAGACATAACCTGAAAGTTTTGTTTTACTGAAAAATCATGACCATTAAAGGGTTAAGAAACCAGTTACCATAAGAGGCTGTCTTCTGATTCTCACTTGAGTGGTGTCTTAATACAAGTTTGACTGCATGTCATCAATTTCTGTTGTTAGTACTGATTTCTTCTATCTTTGCTCAAATATTGTTCAAAAGGACCTTTGCAAAATCAACCATTTGACTGAAAGTCATTGGAAGTGGCACTGATTGAAGTAAAACTCCATAAAGATTAGTTGAGTTGTAAATGTTCCAGGTGAGTGACACAGGACCCTTGGGCCTCTTGTTAGTCTTAATCCGGGTACTCGGTTCTTTTCTCTTGCGACTCGGTTTCTTCTAAGATGGATGCACTCTTAGCCAAGATGGCGGCGCCCATGATGCTTATTTCGCTTGGCTTCGCGTATCTATGCACTCTGTTTATGCCGATTTTTTAGCTCTCGCTTCATTGTCGAGGGTGTTTGTAGCGATCGGCATTTAATTCTTGGCTGTATTAACGTTAGTTAACTTCCAAGTTGTGTTTATTAATTTTCACTTAAAAGTTTCAAATATTTTCCTGCCTATGGCTTGATTATCATTAATTATAAGAAAGTTAATGTTTCGAAGTAATTCATTTTTACTATCAAGTCAATTGTGCGTATTGCTCGTCATCGTTTGTCATGTGCAGCGTTTTAATTCTTCTCTGTGTTCGCAGAAAGCCAAGAACCAGGACACGTTGTGCCAGAAATGCAACAGGTTCATGAAGCGGAAGTATTCAGGCCATCATTGTGTGGCTTGCGCTAAGTGTAAGATTGGAAGCCCGTGTGATGTGTGCGCCAAGTGGTCGTCGGAAATGGTGGCAGAATTTGATCGTGATCGACGTGCGCACTTGGCGAGGATCGCGACGGACAAGGCGGCCAAGCTGGATCAGGCGTCTCTTAGAGGACTGGAAATGTCGTCTGAATGGATTCAGCACTGGGCGTATGGGCGGCCCAGTTCAAGGCAATGTTCGAGTCATTGCAGTCCACGGTCCCGTCGATGCAGGCGAGTGCAGGGCAACCTTTAGGTGGTCCGGCTAGTTCTGCGGAGGGACGAGTACCTGTCCCTTCTCTGACCTTGGCTCAAGAGCCGACGGCGGAGGAGGAAGATCTTCTCATTGAAGATTCCGGCATGCCGGATATCTCGTTGACTGCTATGCCCAGTACATCCCAGGGGTCTCCCTCAGGTTTTGTATGGGTCTGCCAAGCGGATGGTGATGTCGACGTTCCATCAGGCATAGTCCATCCGAGTTTCGTGCAACCCGCGTTGTCGGTGGAGCCGTGTTTTGCGGTGCCTGCCGGCATCCCGGCGGCGTTAGGTGCAGCTCCTATCGGAATGCTGACACCTGCCGTAGTCAAAGCGGCCGTGGTCCCGCCTCCCGTGCTGGAGCCGATGGACTGCGGTGAATCCGTGTCCGGCGATTCGTTGGACACCGGTGCCGCTGGTGGTCGGGCTATGGACGTGCTTCATGGTGTTAGAAGTGCGTCCCATAGCTCTCTCATCCATGGGAGAGAGGGAAGATGAGAACGGTAGTTCGTTGATGGACGAATCCGCTTTCTGCACCGAAGCTGAATTGGTGCAGGTCCTTGGCTGGATGTCCAACCGTCTCGGGTTGGCATCTGATCTAGGATCTCGGCGCGATCCGACGATGGAACGGATGTCAGAGCGAGTGGCTAGCGCTCTGTCAAGTGGCTCTTCGGCCATGCCGACACTCCCTTTGGACACGCAGCCTTCCGACATGTTGGAAGTTGCGGCATACCGTCTGATTCAGCCAGAGTATGCGCTGCCCAAAGCCCCGAAGGGATAAGGAGTAGGGTCCGTTTTCCGGAGCAGGCCTACCATCAGTATGCCCGGGTTCCATAGCTTTCCGTTGGGGAGCGAGAGGCGCTGAACAGGCCATTGGCTGGGAAGTCGAAGGGGCGTTCTCGTCCCTTAGTTTCCCAAGCTAACAAAGATCCGTTCAATGAGTTGACGCTCATTGAAGATGCGGCGAGGGCAGCCATGGCTGTGCTCTCGCACGGTTGTACCGTCCTGCAGGGTATGCTGACCTGCACGGCGGAGGGTGGACAAGTGCCAGAGGCTGCTCCCGGAGTTATTCGGGACACCATGCGCCTGTCTCAAGATTGCCTGGCCAGGGTGATCACCAGAACATTGGCAGAGCGACGGAGAATGGTTCTCGATTGTGTAGAATCAGGACCGGAGATGAGGGCTGCATTGTCTTCTGCGCCTTTCATCGGTCCAGGCTTGTTCGGCGACTCGGCACGACACGCCTTATCCAAGCTCGCGTCAATGGTTGCTGAACAGGAAGTAGTCGGCAAGTCATGGAAGTCGACTACGAGGACACAGCCGCGGCAGTCCTACAGGCAACATCGGCAGGAGCAACAGAGGCAGTGCCAAAGATCGCCCTTCTGTCCTCCTGGCCGTGATGCCCATCGGGCATCCGGCTCTCAAGGACCTGGCCGTTCGTCTTCATACAAGCCCTCTAATAAGAGGCCGTATGAGGATGACAGGAAGGGTGGTGGTTCGGGCTGCAGCGGTTACCGTAGGGATAACCGTGGCAGTGGTTCCGGACCGTCATATTCCAAGAAGCCGCGGGGCGGCCATGGAGGTCAGTCCTGACGGGTTTCCGGCGGAATCAGTTCCAGTGACGTCAGGAACGAGTGGAGTCAAGAATCTATACCCAAGCGATTTAGCGTCTTCTCGTGCAATCTTGACCACCAGCTGTGTGCAGATTCCTACCGTCGGAGGCAGACTTCAACTGTTCTCAAGCCAATGGGAACAGGTTGTGCGAGATTGTTTAGTCTGTCAGTGTTTAAGAAACGGCTACGAACCGGACTGGCTCATCCATCAATCGTTAGTTCCGTTAACATCGACTCCAGTATGGACTCCCGTTCCAAGGGAATCCAATCGTCTAGATGCCATTTGCTCAGAAATAGAATCTTCATCAGAAGAATGCGATTCATCTAGTCCACAATCAGTCATCCCTAGGCTTCTATTCGATGATGTTCCTCGTTCCGAAACGTACCGGAGGATGAGACCAACTCTCAATCTCAAACCGTTGAACAAATTTATTCTTTCTCCAAAATTTCAGATGGAGACTGTAGCAGCGGTGATGACAGGACTGAGGAAAGGCATGTGGGCAGTGTCGATAGATCTGAAGGATGCATATTTTCATATTCCAACGTCAATTAATTCCTTTTCAGAAATACCTTCGCTTTGCATTCCAAGACAATGTTTGGGAATTCAATGCCCTTCCATTCGGCCTGACAACAGCACCGAGGGTCTTCACCAAAGTGGTTCTCGCCATGACTTCTTACCTTTGCAGGAGAAACATAGCTGTTCATACTTACATAGACGACTGGCTGCTAAAGGCGGGGAACCCAGTCACTCTGCGCAACAATCTTCAGGTAGTCCTAACCTTATTTAAGGATCTAGGATGGATTGTGAATCTAGAGAAATCAGAATTGACTCCATCCCAGGAGTTTGTTTATCTGGGAATATCTTTCAATCTCAGGGACGGCGTAGCTTTTCCGGCGGAGAGCAGAGTCAAGAGCCTGATTGCAGTTTTGGAGTCAGTTTCTCTAGGAGCCTATCTGACGGCGCGCCAATTTCTCAGAATACTGGGTTTACTAGTATCTCTGGAGAAGGTGGTTCCTTATGCGGCACTCAGGCACAGGCCAATTCAGATGTATCTAATGTCATTCTGGTCTCAGAGAACGGATCCGTTATCTCTGAGGATACCAGTAAAAGAACCATTGATATTCCACCTTCAGTGGTGGTTATCAAAACAGAATCTCCTGCGAGGTGTTCCTCTACAACCTCCTCAACCACAGATGTCCATCTTCACAGATGCATCGACGATGGGTTGGGGAGCGTAATTGGGCGATCAGTCGGTGTCAGGGGAATGGGATCGGACCAATGCGCAGAAACATATCAATGTTCTCGAACTATTAGCGGTGGTATTGGCACTTCAAAAGTTTGAGAATTTAATTCAAGACAAGATTGTCCTAATAAGGACAGACAACTCAACAGTGGTGTCTTATTTGAACCGCCAAGGTGGGACGAGATCACCGGATTTATGTATGATGATTTGGAACCTTCTGCTGTGGTGCCAAGAGAGGAATGTTATTCTTCGGGCAGCACACATTCCAGGAAGATTGAACATCCTAGCGGATGCTCTCAGTCGAAGGACGGTTTGTCGTCCGACGGAATGGCAGCTCAACCAATCGGTAGCGGAGGTTCTATTCAAACATTGGGGCAAGCCAAATGTGGACCTGTTTGCGATGAAACAAAACGCAAAGATGGTCACTTACGTGTCACCGATCCCGGACCGGCTAGCTCTAGCGGTAGACGCACTGGCGATAAGTTGAAGGGAATGTACGCGTATGCGTATCCTCCAACGATTCGCATCCCAAAAGCTCTGGCAAAGATAAGAGAGGGTATGTGCCAAGTGCTACTGATCACCCCTTATTGGCCAGGCCGATCATGGTTTACGGATCTGCTGGACCTTCTGGTCTGCAATCCAATCCCTCTTCCAGCCAGAAGGGATCTAATCTCTCAGAACAGGGGTCTGTGCCTCCACGACAGACCAGAAATGTTCAAATTGACTGCATGGATGTTATCAAGCAGCGTGCAATTAAGGGTGGCTTTTCTGAGCAAGCAGCGAAGTTTGTTGCTTCGGCCAGAAGAGGTTCAACCACTAAAACATATAATTATAGAATCAACAAATTTGCAGAGTGGTGTAAGGGAAGAGATATCAATCCCTTTTCTGCATCTGTTCAACACGTAGTAGATTTTATCTGTCATTTATACGAAGTTGACAAACTTGTACCTTCAACTCTAGCAGCATATAAGTCTGCATTAGCTTCAGTCATTCCCAGTCTGGCCATTGAAGGAGTGGAAAATGACACTTTAAATGAAGTTATTAAAGGAATGAGCAATCTGCGACCTAGACAGCCAATTCCTATCCCAGCATGGAATCTATCTCTTGTTCTACAGGTTTTAGGGCATGCTCCCTTTGAACCAATTAGATCTATAGACATTAAACTGTTGACTATTAAATCAGTTTTCTTGGTTGGAGCAGCGTCGGCGAGAAGGAGAAGCGAAATACATGCGCTTTCTGCTGAACAAGACCGTTTTGTCGTCGCGGGTGAAGGTTTAAGACTACTTCCACGTCTTTGTTTCCTGGGAAAGAATCAGTCACTTAAATATCCAGGACAGCCGATCAATTTGCCAAGTTTAACTAGACATGACCCAAACTCCTCTGCTTGGTGTCCTGTCAGATGTCTGAAAATGTATAAGAAACGTACTGAGGAGTGGAGAGATGACCCGAAATCTCTGTGGTTATGTCTCAAAGCTCCTCATTTGCGCGCCTCGAAAGATACCATCTCTCGTTGGATAGTCGACGCTATTCAGATGTCGCACAAAATCGCTACAGGAAAGCAGATTGATCGTGCAAATGCCCATCAGGTCTGAGCACTAGCAGCATCATCGGCCCTTTATAAGGGTGTCTCATTAGAGGAGGTTATGTCTGTAGCACAATGGCATGCCGAGTCGTCATTCACTGATTTCTACCTTCGCGACATCTCCAGCGCACTTAATCCGGTAGCCGTCGCCAATTTATCGAATCTGATCTAAGCCACATCCGACCACTATTTCGCACACATCACAAGTTCTTCCACTTACACTGAACAATGACTATGCACATGACCTGAGTACGACCGTGGATTGGGCCGCGCTCCTGTGATGAACAAGAAAAGATCAAGCACTCAAAATAGTGAGTGTTTACATTAATTAAGTGACTATAAATAATTTACTTAGTCGAAATACCAGACTGCTTAGGTAAATAGTCTGGTATAAGAGTATACTTATCCTCTCAAACAGACATTAGACTCATTCCAATTTGAAAATCTAATCGATATACTGATATTTTTTCAAAATTAGTAGTTGTAGTAGCTTCTTTGCACTCTTCTGGACTGCCCTAGCTGAGACTTGGGGCTGACACGGGTCTGGTGGGTGTTGCATCCCCATTGACAGCCCTCTGAATTTTGTGCGGATGAAAGAGGGGGAGCGCGGTCTAGACCATGGAAGTTTAGCACTCTATGAGTCAGATGGCAGAACCCAAGCGTATGCCAGGGTTCTAGTCTCTTCACAACCTTCTCTGTTGGATGGTAGATGAGTGCTGGTTTGAGCCTCACCTCCTCCCACCGGTATTTCCTGGCTGTTGAAATCCGGAGTTTATCATAATAGTACATCTGGTAAGTATTGTTCGAAGTAGAATCAAAAAAGCATCCGCTTTTGTTTCTACGAGAATTCTTAATACTTACCAGATGTACTATGGCCGCTTCCTCAGCCGCCCCGCTGAGGTGAGGCTGAGCTGCTTTCGCTGTTTGTCAAGGCAAATCTAAGAGGAATCTGACTGTGATTGGGAATTGACTTGGTACCTGCGGCTATGGTAATTCCCGGACACAGTATGAGCAGGACCAGAAGAGTGCGGAGTTTTTAATTGTTTATTTTGAGCTAGACTAGATAATAGACATCATAATAGTACATCTGGTAAGTATTAAGAATTCTCGTAGAAACAAAAGCGGATGCTTTTTTGATGCAGTGGATATAGCGTTTAACATGCTCAGTGTGCTATGTACCTATCTAAAAAAAAGCTGTCTGGGTACAATCATGTCAGGAATGATATGATTGTGTCCGTCATAAACGCTTAATAGTCCATCAAGTTATATGAGTTGTATGTCTTTATTATTTAATAAACATTTTGTTGGATATTTTGAAACTAATTCGATGGCGCTGTTGCTGCCGATGGCAGCAACAGCAGCCAGTCAAATTAGTTTTAAAATATTCAACAGCTTACCTGTATAGTTTTCTGGAAATTCAGATTCAGGGATTACAGTCATACCTAATCGCTCAACATGGGCAAAGCATTGGTGGAGCTTAGCTAGAGATGGGCGTGGCATAGATAAAACCGGATTTATCCATGCTAACTAGGTAAAAACTGACATCTTGTTATCTTAATTTTCAGGTGGTACTTTTGGTGTTGTGCTGGCAAAGCGTTTGGAAGTGACTGATCTGCCACAGATGGTAGCACTCTTCCATAGTCTTGTTGGTGCCGCAGCGGTTCTAACATGTCTCTCTAATTTTATGATTGAAGTGCCGCATTTTGCTACAGACCCCGCAGCAGGTGTTATCAAGACGGCTCTGTTCCTTGGAACGTACATCGGTGGCGTGACTTTCACTGGCTCGCTTGTGGCATTCGGTAAACTGCAAGGTATGTTTATGTGACTGTGGAGGCAGTTTTTTGGCAGGCTTTGGCATTGGAGGGTTAATGTCTCTTAATGGTCAAGAAAATTGGACTCTTAGTGCATGTTTATTTTGCAGGCCAAGAGAAGACTTTGAGAATTGACCACTGGAATGACTGGCTCAGTCAACCGAGCCAGTCATTCCAGTGGTAAATTTTCAAAATATTCTTGATATGTAAATGGACATTTCTCAAGACAACTACAAAAGCTGGTTTTAGCCGGCTTTTCCTTTAACCGGTTAATGGTTGGCTTGTTCAAGAAGAATATTTTTGAAAACTTACCAATGGAATAATAACTCAGCCATCTATTCCTGTGGTGAGCTTTAAAAAATCAATTTTTTTCTCGTGACTTGCAAATGGACATACGTCAAGACAGCAAATTCAAGTCAAACTAGTTGCAAAATATTCAACTACTTACCTCTATAATTACCGTGAAATTTTGAATCTAGATTTCAAGTCAATTCTAATACACAAAAGTGGGCAGGGCTTAGCAAGAAAAATATGCGTGATATAGTTAGAAATCAATGCATCTA